>JALIZH010015123.1:20000-39878 GCA_030522465.1 Rhipicephalus appendiculatus
CGATTATAAATTAATTTCTCCACCAAAGGCGCTAAAATTTCGCCAGCTTGTTTATGAACGCACAAGGATTAACCAATATAGCACACATTATGATCGAAAATTGGATGTCATGGCCACATTAAAGCTGAAATTTTTATCGCGTCACCTGATAGCTGGTGAACTTTCGCAGGCCCAGGATAACGACGTGCCAGGCGCAGCGTACGCAGTGCCGGCCGCTGTAGGCGCCTCGTCCAACATGATCCTGCCCATAGACCTGCCCATGATCGTGGCACATGAGGTCATCGAGGTGCCCATGGTGCAGATTGTGAGTGTGCCCTCACAGAACCGTCGATTGTCGATAACACTTTGCTGACGACGCACGCGAGTCTATGGCGATCGTTATAAGATCTATAGAAGTCGTCTATAAGAAAAGAAAAAAAAAACACGAGGACAGGTCTAGTAGATATGCATTCACTGACGTCGACAGGTCGTCTTTGCCAAAGACACAAGTAGTGATGTCTGAAGCCAGATGATAGGCTGTGTAGCGCTAGAGGTTTAAAAAATGACTATCAGTGACTTATCGTATTTGTTAGTCTGAGCACGTGAACCACATCATTTGGCAAAGATTGGACCATTGACAGGTCCTCAGTCTTCACTGTATGGGGTGAAAGCAGTGTCCCGCAACACGACTAATAATATTGATTCTTTTTGTATATTAAAGAAAAAATATCTTAGTGTACTGGCGGATTCAACAAAAATACTCGCGGTCTTTAGGCATTTTGTTCCAACGTGCCTTTCTGCGAGTCCTTCATGCGAGGTAAATGTTATTGTGTCAACTTTTTTATTAGGTTATTTTTATATTGCTTATGTGTATATTTTTTATTCTATTTTTTATTGAAAGCGTGCAGCTGCCACTCTCTAGAACTAAAATGAATAAAAAAAAATTAACACGTGACAGAGTTCTACTTTCTTACTGCTTTCTGAATGTAGCCTGTTGTGCTCTCAGAATAATTGGAGGAATAACAAACTGAAACCGGCTCGGCATGCCATTCACTTGTTTACTTTATTTATTTATTTATTTATTTATTTATTTATTTATTTATTTATTTATTTATTTATTTATTTATTTATTTATTTTTGTGAATGGTCGCAGTTCATCATCGGCACAATAGCCAAGACAGTCACCGTGGTCGTCTCCATCGTGTCCGTCAACGCCTACGGGTCCTACCTGATCCCGTGGACGGATCCGACGTCGTTCAACTCGACGTACAACGCCGGGGGCTCGGCCTTCAGCGAAATATGATGCGCAGCCCACCTTGTGTCGATGAGACGCTTGCGCAGTCTAACGAACTTACACGCACCTTCTTCGTTTCTTACTTTCATTTCGTGTAATTTAATTTGTTCTTCAACCGCTCGTCTGAATCATTCAGGCTTTTCTCTTTATTTCGTCAAGCGTACGTTTATCTCTCTCGTACAGTACAACGAATATCTTAGCAATCGATGCGTGGTGCGCTGCGTGCGCTCGGGCCTTGCTGGACGCAACACGCGAGTGTGCCGAATGAGACGTGAAACATCTTTGTATGCATGCACACAAAGCGTGATAAGTGCTACGTGACACCTTCGCGTGACAAGATAAGTTGCAGCAACACGACCACTTGGCCTACTTGAAATCGGTTCATGTTTAAGAAGCGTTAAAAAGAAAAAAAAAAAAAACGGGCACAAAGCAGAGAATACACACAGGACAGCGCCTGTCCTGTGTGTATTCTCTATTTAGTCCCCGTGTTTTACAGCGAAAGCTGTTATGAGATCACAACAAGGGTCGTTTCTGCGCCGTAGTTGTCCGCCGCCGCCGCCGCCGCCGGTGTCCGTAAACAATATCGCACGAAATAAGAAAAAAACTAAATAAATAAAAACACACCTGTGACAGAATGGGAATCGAACCCGCGTCCTCTGCGTGGCAGCCCAGCACTCTACCACTGAGCTACGCCACTGCTTGAAACTGAAGTGCAAACTGACCCTAGGCAGGCTTCATATCGGGTAAGGAATCGCGTTAACGTGTGTTGTAAAGAGTTTTAGAGCGGTAAAGTAAGAACCAGGCGTCACACAATGCGAATTGCGTAACGAGTGGGTCGTTCAATGCTCCAACCCATTACAAAAGCCTGTGGCATAATTCTTCATCGTCGTCAGCCACAGCGTCAACAAAGTGCACATAATTCGTTGCAAGAGTGTAGCGGGCACCGCGCTTTTCTGAAGAATGACGAAGAATGGCATAGTAGACGCTTCCCCACAACACAAAAATTATGATGATTTATAGCGTAGTGGGTACCATGCAAGTGGGCTTGTAGTATTTGCCCCAAGAGTGTTTAAAAAAGGCTAAAGGCCGCTCTCCCAGCTTTCGCTGTGGCTGTGCTGCGCCTTCTGCGCAGGCCTGGCGGTTTTTTCTTTTTTTCAGCGCTTCTTAAACATGAAACGATAAGTTGTACTTATTGCGCAACACGTGACGTAGAAGGTGTGTTTCGTCATACAGCTAATAATAACTTTCGGGGTTTCAACGTCCCACAACGACGATATGATCATTAGGGTCGCCGTTGTGGAGGGCTCCTGAAATTTCGACCACCTGGTGTTCTTTAATCTGCACCTAAATTTAAGTACACGGACCTCGAGCATTTTTTTGCCTCCATCGAAAATGCAGCCGCGGCGGCCTGGGATTTGATTATGCTGACTTCGGGTCAGCCGCGTAGAGAGAGAGCGACAGAGAGCTTTATTTATCCCATCTTAAGAGAAAGAAGCTGCGAGAAGGCGAGGAATCCTACTCGCGGCAGGCCTCCTCTACCACGTCAGCACATCTTAGGATTGCCTCCTGATTGTTTCCTGAAGCGCATATATAGCGCATCAAATTGTAAATTGTGTATATAGTGCATCAAATGTAAAATAATAAACATTGTGTATATAATGCGTATATAACTATAACAACGTGTCACGTCTTTATATCAAAGCAGACGAATTGTACGGAGGATTCACGGTTTACCCGATTATCTCCGAGCAAGCTCCTCCAACATCATTCACTTCGTGGATATGGTGTTTTTTTTTTTTAAATAGTATGTTCATGCGGGAGTATACGGAGAGAGATTTGGCATTGGCTCAACCACCGTGAAAAGACCAGTCGGTTATCCACATATCCGCGCGTCATGCTGACACGCGTCTTCAATAAAGTATTTTCCGGTAAACGTGCGTCCAATGTCGTCACGAGCTTGATATTTACAAATTGTCGCTAAAGAAAGGCATCGCTGTTCTAAAGCTGGAATGAAAACTTCGCCTGAGCCGATTCCTACGTCGCATAAGATCCGCATGTTCTTAATGCTTCGTGTAAACAACGTATATTTCTAATCTCCCGAGTTCTTTCACTCATGGAGAGCCGTAATGTGATGAAATTTATTAAGCTTCCTTTAGGAACTAATTTTCTTTGTTCATATATCTCAGGAATTCTGGTAAAAGTTTTATTAGGAAGTTGTTTAACTTTCGTTGTGAACCTCACCTCTTTATGATAACGGCGACGAGTGAGCATGCCTTAATATCTCTTTCGTTTATAGCAGAGCTATTAGATAGAAAATTATCAGAAAACTAATCATCATCATGAACCGGCACGCGTTCAATCGCCGTCCAAGCATTTTGTGCAGATGGTTAACAAGAGAAACTAAAAAAAGTTGGTGGGCGCTATAGAACGCGATAGCGTAATCCGGCACCGTGCGCATCGCCTTCTCAATTGCTCTCCTAGCTTCGGTTCTCAGTCCATTCCTCAACCATGACGCACGGAAATGAGCGAAGCTTAACTATGTATGTTTAGCTCATGCCGGAGGCCATACTGGCGCCAATAAAATAAAAAAATGACCGCGTAGCATTCGCAGTTTCAAACTATCCCAGACTGCATGCTGCAATTACATTTGCGCAGTGCCCACTACGCCCCAATTCTTCCATATGCGCATCAGCGAAGGGCCCCTTATACGTCCGAAAGGCAACACGCGAACCTATATATGCAGCTGCTCGCTTTGTTGATGCTATTGTTGATGATGATGATCAAATATATCTGAGCGCTTTGTAATGGGTGGGCCTTTGAAACACCCACTCGTTGCGCAATTCACGTGTTTTGACGCCTGGCGCGATTCTACACTTCCACCACGCAATATTACATGCGTTAGGCACACTCCTCCCACTACATGACATTCATATAGTGTTCTTTTCTTCTTTTTTTCGCGAAGGAGTTGCAAGCAAAGGCTCTGTGGTAGGGTAAGGTGGGGCAAAATGCGACAAAAATTTGAAAATAGTGCATATTTATTTTTATTTCACTTTTTACCCTTAAACGACAATGCAGAAACTTTCCTTTGGGTACAAGGTATGTGCTACATAAATATGACCATGTTGTCACTGTTAAAAAGTTTATTTTAAAAAAGAAATAAAAAATGCACCAGATGTCTCATTTTGCCCCAACCTGCGGGGCAAAACGAGACAGTGTGAAAAAAAATTTAACCCTTCAGTTTTTGCAGTAGAAGCACTTGAAATTAAACTCCGTGGTCCCTCACGCAGCCTTCATGACCCCAGTCATTGCACTCCACGCATTGAATCCAGACAGAATCCGGTGCTGTTTTGCTCCAAAACTCCTTGCAGATCAAACACCACCAGTCTTTCTTTGTGCTATTGTTGTGTTTTGTTGAAAGCTTGCACTTCATTGGATTATTCAACGATTGGACGCCAGATATAATCTGACGCATCTTCTTCGCCTCCTTTTTGCCGTTTTGGTGAAGAACTGCACGGGCGTTTCGTGGCTTTCAGCTTCGTCAGCCGGGCTTCGTGAGGCAATGAATTTAAAACTGTGCTAGATTCGAATTTTCTAGCACAAACTTGGTATTGAAGGAAAACTCGATGGCGAGACGTGTTTGTGAACGGCTTGACTTGGAGATTCTTCCAAATTCGCGTTCGCCTCTTGAAAGCATCCTTGGGAACGCGGAAAAATCTCGATGCAGCACGAATGGAATGGAACAGCAGTCAGTGCTTTTTCACGTCGTTTTCCTCCCAGGAAGCTTTATATGATATTCTCTTGTGCGTCCGAACCTTCCTAAACAATAAAATATAATATATAATGAGTGTAAGCAAATGGTTCACTCTCTAAGGCACTTCAATGCCTTTTTGTCGCGTTTTGCCCCCCCCTCACATGCCCAAATTCAAAAAAATTTCCGCTTTGGCCCCGCGCACCAAGTGAAATGAAATTTTGGTGGTATGTAGCTAGTAGTATATAGTAACAATATAAATACTTACGTTGTTGTACTGACGCCAGAGTAGCTTCATGCACGGATCCGAAAATTTGGCCGAGAAGAATTTCGCCCCTTTTTGACGGGTCACGAACACACTGACACCAGCCGCGCAATTTTTCCCACGCGAACGCTGTGAGCAATCATCAACTTTTACACATTAAAAGGTGGACAACCACCAGCACCTCTCGCTGAAATATAGAAACAAAGAAAAGTGCTTTCTGTATTAGCTATAGAGGTCGGCAAAGCCAAAATGTCGCGTTTTGCCCCGTGTCTCATTTTTCCCCGCCTTACCCTAAAACACCTGCTTTCCACGCAAAAGGCCTGGGTTCGATTTTCTCTCGAACCGAAGATTTTCATTATTTATTTTATCTGCATGTTTTTTTTATTTTTCGGTCACGGCAACACCGATTTTTCGCTCGCAACCAACGACGCCGACGACGACATCGGAATTTCTGCGAAACGAGCTCTATAACGCTGTCGCGTTAAAACGTGCCCCACCAGTTCTGCTGTGACCGATCCCCGTGACTTAGTGCAAGGTGCGCTAATTAAATGCGGAGCATAGGCTCTGATTGTATGCTGTCGTCATCGCTTGGCGTAGCGCAGGTCAATACCAAAATAGCCATTTGAGCGCGCGCTCGCGCCAAGGAGAAGTCTTCTTCCTGTTCTTCTTGGAGCTCCTTAATCACGATATTAAAGCCGACAAAACCGCATATAGCATAGCCTACTGCACCATATTCAGCGCGCGCTCGCGCCTAAGAGAAGACTTGTTCCTCCTGTTCTTCAAGCGCAGGCTAAACCACGTATAAAACTTGAAAAAGAAAAGGCAAGCGAGAAAGAGAAAGAAAGAAAAAGTAGGAACAAAGAAAATAAATAAAAATCAAGGGAGAAAACAGAAAAAAAACTGGAAACGAGAGGAGGAAAGGAAGAGAAAATAGAAGACAAACAAAGAAGGCTGCCCAGCACTTCCTTCAGGCAGTGCGAAGCTGCCTTAACTTTTTTTTTTGTCCCTGTAAAAAAGAGGAATATAAACTTCACTTGAAGTATCTCATTTAATTTTTTTTTTGTCTATTGTGGCTGGTTGGTTTATCGGTTTTTATATGTCATAAATTACGCATGCTTCTCGTCGGCGCCCATCGTTGACAGAAATCCCTTCGGGGCCACATCGCACCGTGGCATCAAGATCACCACTCCATTACTACAATTCAGCTCCGTAATAAACAACTGCATTCTAAATGTTACAAAATCGCGTTCTGTTTTACTCTACGCACAACGTCGCACTGCAGCGCACCTCGTCGACAGCGCGCCTTCAACTTCGCCCGTCGGTACCGAAGTTGAAGTGACATTTTTCTGGCAACAAGGAGGTCACCTTAACTGCCTAGCACTGATTTTATCATTCGTAACAAGCGTTTCACGCAAGATCCAGCCGAAACACATATATATATATATACATATATAAAAGCGAGCGTTTTCTCGAAGCGCCCAAATGTCCATCGCTGCTACGCCGTGCGTGGTGCTGTGCTTAATTGTTGCTGTTGTCCCTGTTGCCAGCTGCGTTGGCGCTGTCGTCGTTGTTTCCTTCCGTCGACTTCTTGAAGATTTCCGAGTAATTGTTCAATCCCGCCAAGAAACACAACTGCGAGGAAGAAAGCATCATGGAGTCGTTGGCCGGCCGTTTCCGAGCGTTATTCTAGCCAAGCCCTGTCTCTGACCTCTTCTGTGACAAATCATACTCTACGGGGATTGACCTAGTGCTCGTTTCTTTGCTAGGCACAACCTAATGAAAGCAACAGGGAAAAAAAAAAAGCTAAGGTATAGGCAGGCCCGTAGCCAGGGGGGGGGGGGGGAACTAGCCACCCCCCCCCCCCCCGAAATTTGGCTGGAAGGGGGGTGTTTTATCGAGGAAAAATAATAAAAATGGGCGTTTTTCAAGGCTTTCAACAAGTGCCCCCCCCCCCCGAAACAAATTCCTGGCTACGGGCCTGGGTATAGGGAACATTATTTGCCGCTTTTAATAGTAGAATAGTAATTGAAATAATTGGAAGGGACTTGATGTGTATGAATATACACCTTGCCGCAGGTATTTTAGATAATGTAGTGTTCCTAAAACATATATACGCAGTGCCTACTTAATGCTCCTAAAGCCCATATGCGCGGCTGTTACGTCACGTTTTGAAACGAACATAGCAGGACTTGCTTTTCATACATCGTTAATAATATGAAGAAGGCTCCCGTGTGGGAGCCACAGCTACAACCGCGTCCATATCTGTGTATATAGCGCGCGAGCAGGCGGCCTTGCTCTGCGGCGCGACACCTTGCGGTCAGTGGCGTAGCCAGGGGGTGGCCCACCGGGTACGTGACCCCCCCCCCCCGAAATTTTTTTTCGCCATGGCATACAGAGCGAAAAATGACCATTTCAAGGAGGTGCCCCACCCGAAATCAAGGTGGTGCCCCCCCCCCCTCCCCCCGAAAAAAATTACACCATCTCCCGCTAAAGGGAACCATGTGTAGATGTGAAGCAGCGGGCGCTAACGCTTACACTGGCGGCGGCGTTGACGCTGGCGCTCATCGCAGCGTTGCGCAGGAGAGAAAACTGGGGAGGCGCAAAGCAGGCAGTGATGGAGCAGTGTTTCCTACTGGAACATGCCAATCGCTGCTAATGGGCAATGAGAGACAGAAGACTCCGACTGGACACAGAGACCCGCACTCCGCTTTTAGTTAACGCGCACGCTGCGAATTTTTATTGTTCAACAACGCACAGAAGAAATCTCCCACCGGCACCACCTTGGAGGTCAAGATCCATTGCCATATATACGGGGTGGCCAGTGAACGGTTGTGCAGAGCGAGCAGTCGGTTTTTTCAACCAAGAAACTCGCTAGCAGACGCTGCCTGCGTCGGTGTCGCGAGGCGAGAGAGGGGGGAGCGTAGGAGAGGGGAGAGAGGGGGGTGACACGCATGCGCAGTGCGAGTGTGAACGCCGTGGGCAGGGATGCGTAGAGGAGAGAGGGGGGGGAGCGTAGGAGAGGAGAGAGAGGGGGCACGCGCATGCTCTGTGGGAGTGTAGACGCCGCGGGAAGGGGATGCCTAGAGGAGAGAGGGGGGGGAGTGTAAGAGGGGAGAGAGGAGGGGAGGCGCATGCGCAGTGAGGGTGTGGTTGCCGCGGGGAGGGATGCCTAGAGGAGAGAGAGGGGGGAGAGGAGGTTTTTTATTTTTATTTTTTTTAAAGGGTTTGCGCATGCGCAGTAAGGGTGGGCACGCGGCACACCACCACCACCACCACCACCACCGGATTAAGCTTCGCCATAAGATGCTTCACATCTAAAAAATTTCTGGCTACGCCCCTGCTTGCTGTGGTTGCGAGCTCTGAGGTGGTGTGCCCAGGAGCATGTGCGGCCTAATAGACATGCTGACCTGCTTTGCACGGGTGACAGCGTTGAAAGGTGCGCTTGTTTAGCCGAAGAAGCACGCTCCCTCAGGGCGATTTCGGCATCTCGATTCCAAAAGATGACGCGCTTCGACTGATAACACGTGCATAGGCGCGTGTTATCAGTCGAGGCGCGCGCACGCGATATTCCATCTGTTAGAAGTAGCGGAGCGATGCGATTCAATCATAAAGGCTCACCTCTATTGATAATAATATCACAGTTGGATACCCTGGCGAGAACGGCATCGCTGGCAGCTGTAGAGAGGAAATAGACATAAGATCAATTTAGAACACATTGGTCTGGTGGTATCCATCCATTAGCGGCGGGAAAGAAACTGCTGCACCCATTAAAATATTGCTGAAGCCTTTAAAAATTTATTAACCAGTCTCCAGGTCCTCCTAACCACCCGCTAATGAACTATATAGTGTTAGCTGACTACTGGCTAATTTTGGCTAGTGTTGGTGACATTTTGGCTTAATGCAGTCATGATCTATAGCGCTTACCTCTTCAATGTGCAGAGTAAGGAGCGCGACCACATGGGAAATTTTCGGCTTCTGAAACAACGTCGTTAGAGGACAACTGAGCAAAACGTTCATACAAAGCAGGGCGCGGAGGCAGGCCCGTAGCCAGAAATTTTTTAAAGACGATAGTCTTTCTTGGGATACATAAACGCAAAAATTTTGGTCTAGCTGGCTGTCTGTCTGTCTGTCTGTCTGTCTGTCTGTCTGTCTGTCTGTCTGTCTGTCCGTGACCCGATTCAGCTACTCGGCCAAAGTTTAACTAATTTCTGAACGCCCAGCCATCTTGAACTGGTGTTTTCGTTCATACTTGTGAACATATTTGATCAAAAAGCAAATACTACGCATACGTGAGGCGCAACATTAATATGTAAGTATCAGGTCGTGTGTTCTTTTATTAGAAAATACACAGATACGTAATTCTCAAGACCCTAGTGTCTTTTAGGATGTGCTGAAAATGCGAAGCTGTGCATAAACTGTGACGTTTTGCACGAAAAAGCGCTTTGCCGACAATAAGTCCAGTCTCTGGCAGTGGCCCTTGGTCACGGTGTAAGATATATGCCCTTGGTTCAGCACAAGCTCATGTTTTTCGATGGCGTCCATATCTCGCGCAGCGCCGCCTCTATTTTATCAATGCCAGCCAGATGCGGCCAATTCAACGTAGAGTGGGCGCTGTCTGAGGCAAGGCAAAACATAGGAGTACGGCCGGCACAAGACTATCGTCTTTCGACGACATTTGCAGCGAAGCACGCAGATACGCGGCCAATTTTTTCGGGGGGGGGGGGGGGGTCACCTGTTGAAAACCTTGAAAAACCCCTATTTTCATTACTTTTTCTTGGTAAAACACCCCCCCCTCAATCCGAATTTCGGAGGGGGGGGGGGGTAGGCTGGGCCCCTAGCCCCCCCCCCCCCCCACCCACCCTGGCTACGGGCCTGCGCGGAGGTCATTTCTTTTTAACTTTTTTCTCACCGTTATCAAGGATACGATGAAGACGATGGTGGAGTAGACGATTTTGCCCAAGAGACGCACCGCAACGCCCGTAATTCCAACCGTCATCAACTGCACGTTGTCCTGTGTGAAATATTATGAGATCATTTCATGATGATATTAACGACTTTTCTTATCTTCGTGTACTGTTGTTGTACCGGCACATCGTGGTTCGTGCATATCAAGTATAGCGATATACGCACCGCGGCTGCGGCGACGGTCCAGGTGACGATGAAACCCACGTGTGCCGCGCTCAGGAAACAGCTGAAGCCCCGGGACAACCAGATGTACGGGCGTCCTGCGCACATCACAGAAGCAGTAGTAGTAGTAGTGGTGGTGGTAGTAGTAGTAGTAGTAGTAGTAGTAGTAGCAAAATTCTCAATACTACATTATCGTGCTTGACTGCTGACCCGATGGTCGCGGGATCGAATCCTGGCTGCGGCGACCGCCTCTCGCTGGAGACGATATGCTAGAGGCCCGTGTACTTAGATTTTGGTGCACATTAAAGAAGCGCAGGTGGTCCAAATTTCCGGAGCCCTCCACTACAGTGCCCCTCATAATGTCGTAGTTTTGAGACGAAAAGCCCCAACAATTATTATTATTATTATTATTATTATTATTATTATTATTATTATTATTATTATTATTAGTTAATATTACTAGACGTACTACTACTGTTAAAACTACTACAGGCGGTTGTAGTAGCAGCAATAATTACTAATAGTGGTACTTCCACTACATCAGCAATACCTACTACTACAGTAATGCCAGTTTGGTCGTTGGGTAGTAGCCATAGAAACATAAAGGCGCTTGCCGTACGCTTACTCTTTGCGTCGCACACCATCGCCGAAGCGTACATGATGCCCATATCAATCGTCAGGACTGCGAGCATCACCACCTGCGTAGTCGAACAGGGAGAAGACAATGTGTGATCAGTCAAGTGACGACGCATCGACCAGCTCCAATACGCACTTCGTTGTACCGTATAAGAAAAGTGCCGGCAATAAAATTCCTCTCACTCCATTACACTGCGAACATCTTGTGCAGAGGACCCCCGGCTCTTATTCCTCCTGCCCGATAACATCGTCTTGAATCACTTATACTTGTAAGAATGAGACTACTTCACGTATAAAGCGGTCTGGTCAAAGGATGCCTTGCATTGCCCGAGACAAACTGCGGCCTCAACCAACGCCTCATCTAACTACATGCCTCGAACGTCGCTCTCTTTTCCAAAGAGAGCGTCCTGCCGGAGCTAATCGCGGAGCCCACGCCTCCTACCGCGTGTTAGGGCCAGCTGCCGTGGAGAGCGCTCGCCACCCTACCGTTCAGTCACTCGTCATGACGTTACCAGCGGCTAGAATAGCTCGTAGGCAGCTGCCAGAGTCGTGCATGTTAACAAGAGAACGCCGCGAGAGGCGCTGGCCACTGTACCAATTCCTGGAACGTGAGCGAGTTCGCGGTTCTCGTTTCAGGAATTGAGTTATAGGAGGCGTCGCCTCAACATATGCGTCCTGTATAACATAGCGACCCTGGCGTTTACCCATGCATCGGGTAAGATAACATCCACAAAACAATCGCTTAGAAAACCGCAGTAACGGAAGCCATAGGGAGAGAAATGTCATTGGCAGCGTATCTAGTAAGGTTACGATTAACCACCACAGTACTGTCAATGAATTCACGCCCTGGGAGAGTGCGTGTGCCGTTCGATTGAAGTCATACGTTTCCTGGCTATATATCCTGCAAGAACTTCTCGTGATAGTTCCTTGTGCTCAGTTGGTTTACAAATGTGTTACAAAGAAATAAACGCCATCGATCAGTTAAGGCTATATCGTATAGCGTTGACCGTGAGCGTGTCATCATAGTTCTTACCGCGTACGCGAGTCCCTTTGCCCTGGCCTTGTTTCTGGTGGCCGGACTGCAGCAGTCCATGGCGTCGGTTTGATTCTTCTCCCACCGAGAATGGCTCATACCCACCAGAGGGACTGGCGTGGAATCGAGTGAACTGCGATGACATTTTTGTTAGGACTACAAAAAAAAAATGATCAAAGAAAAATCAGTAATGCAAAACGTACAATGCAAAGTACAGCAAGTGGGACTGAAGGCAGCCGTTCTACTTGCTCGATTGTTCCTTTTACCTTGACACGTACCCAAGACTGTTCAAAAAGCGGCCGTTCGAACGGCAGGGAGCAAAGGTAAAAGGGAAGTGACCTTAATGCGGGATCTGGAAGTGGCGCACGCACTGACTATGTTGGTAAACTTTTGATTAAATGTGAAGCTTGCGAACAGTGCTAGTACTGTTTCACCTGTCTCGTCCTTGTTTTCGCGCTGTTTTTTTACGATTAAATGCGAGCCATCTTGTTGAGTCTTGCCCCTACATCCAACCCCACCTCCCTTTCCGAAAGCGTTCTGTACCTAAGATGTTTTTTTTTTTTTTTTTTTTTTTTTTTTTTTTTTTTTTTTTTTTTTTTTTGCTGCCTCTAGTATATGAAGCACTGCAAGTTTTCTTCATCTCATCTAGTTTTTCACTGCCTCCGAGATTGGTGCACCTTCGACAATGCGATGACTTCGTTGATGACGTCATTAGATGTGACCTCGCGTGACCTCGTAGTAGAGGCGTTATGATAACGTGATAATGTCACGAATCCTGGAATCAGTGACATTATGACGACGTGAACAAACGCTAATCTCTGATCAGGTGACTTTTTTTCGTCATTCGTGTCGACGCCACCGACGTTCACTTTTCTCGTTTGACGAATCTCCCAAGGCCTTCGTCACGAAATAACTCATCACTTGAACCAGAACCATTTATTTTGTACCAGTTTGTCGAAGCGGATCCAAGAGACCAGGTAGAAGGAACCAAAGATGATGATGATGATGATGATGATAAACTATTCTCACTGGACGTCTTTCGTCTTGAATCGTCTTAGGTGAATGCATAGGGAACCTGTTAGTTTTTTCATTTTTATTTTTTTTATTCCTCTTAGGGAATGAATGAATGAATTCCTCTTAGGCGAAAAAAACGACAGATTTATTTCTTCGCCTAGGCAGGGTTTGGCTCACCCCACAATTTGTTTCTCTCTCTGTCTCTCGTCCCTCATTTTTTTCATTAATGCAGAACCGTAATGTGAGCAGCAATGTTGTCTAAAAGTTTTTTTTTTAAAAGTAATTTTCATCGTTCGCTTAAGTACACCCTCATCTCGGGGATTTCACGAAATCCTGATCGAAAATTTTCTTGAGTGTTTGCTCTTCGCCGGAGACCTAACTTAATGATAGTAGAGACAGCGACGAGGACAATGGCCATGGTAATTACAATTCTTTATCGCAAAATAGTTTTTTAATGAAGGCGAAAATAATATTTTCTTTAGGTAACTAATTTAATTTTGATTACGACTGGTTCAAATCATTTCATTAGTTTTCCTGTAACTTTACAATATAATGCAAAGTTATTCTTTCTTTTTCTTTTTTTTTTACTGCATCCTTTTTTTTCGCATATTCCTCCTCCCTAGAACGTCTTAACTCGCGTACGTGTCGCGTCGGTGCCCAGTATTGACCAAAACCCCTTTGTGGCCGCATGCCAGCATCATCATCATCGTCGCCACCAACACCAATACTACCGTTGTGCTCATAAGCGTGCGCAGGGTTCCCCTTCAGGGGGGGCGAAGGTTCATCGCAGTGCCCCCCCCTCCCTATTAAGTCAATGTATGGGGCAAACTTTGCGCCCCCCTATCTTAGGTGATTTGAGGGGGCGGCCGCCCCCCCTGCCCCCCCTCGTGCGCACGCCTATGGTTGTGCTCCATAATTAACTGTATACGAAAAGCGCACAGACTCGCACTGTGGCACGCCTTGGCGGCAACGTGCCTTGACGCATATTCACCCGTCGGCAATCCAGGTTGAAAAGCTTCGATTTTCTAATACTTAATTCGATCATGAACCGTAAGCTATTTCACGTATGTGACGTCGAAATATGTATTATATACAAGTGAGCGTTCTGTCGTAGCGGCGAAATGTCCACCGCGGCTCTGGCGTGTGTGGCGGCATGCTCAGTTGTCGTCAATCTTGCTGTTGGGACCACTGCTGGCGGGTGTGCTGGAAGCGGCCTTGGAAGCAGTGCTGGAAGCGGCGTTGGTAGGGGCGTTGGTGGGGGCGTTGGTGGTGGCGTTGCCGTTGTCACTGTCGTCGTTGCTCGACCCCTCCGCAGCCCGCTTGCAGATCGTCGCGTAAGTGTTCATTCCCATCAGGAAACATAACTGCGAGGAAGAAACCATCATGGCGTCGTCGTCGATCGCCCGTTTTACAAGCGTTCTACCCATGGGCGTGCGCGAGGTTCCTTATTAAGGAGGGGGGGGCGGGGAGCAAATTTCCACCACCCCCCCCCCCCCCCATTGGTAGAGTTCAATAAACCATAATCCATTACCAAAAAAGAAATTGAAGCGATGATGTGGTTCTCACAATGGCCTATATTTGGTCCCTTGCTTTCCAGGAGAAAAAAAATGGGGAGTCAAATATTTTTTGAAACGTAAATCAGGTACCTTTGGCCGCCGTTACCGTCAAAGACCTGCGTCGCCATACCCCATATTTTTAACCACTGATGGTACAGTTCTCACTGAGTAGAAGTATGGAGAAGACATTGTGCCACCTCCCACCCCCCAGGTGATTGGGGGGGAGCGGCCCCTCCTGACCCCCCGTGCGCACGCCTGTGGTTTTGCCAGCCAACCGAAACCTTTTGTCTCGAACCACTTTTGCGACAAATCATAATTTATAGGGATGGGTGAATAATTAAGTTGTAGTTTGAAGCGAACTCGAAGCGAATAGTTCGGGCAGTATATAATGCGATAAAGAAAAGTGAGCATTTTTGTCACGACCTAACTAACTTCCCCAATATCTTTAAGAATCGGGCAATAATGTGGTTTTGAGAATTGGAGCTAGGTATGTACAAACGTCACATTTTTGGTTCGAAGTTGAAGTCGAAGCAACTTTGAACAGTCGCGAGATTTGAATAGCAGTAGGGTGCAAGTTATAAGCGGCAAAATAAATTACGTTTTAAAATTTGCACTTCGCCCATATAATCCGGTTAAAGAAGCTTTCATACTTAAAAATAATTAATGGAGGTGTAGGTATTATGTACGTTTAACAAGCTTGATTATGGCTTCGCGGCAGGGCGAATTAACCTCGACTAGATGGTTTCACGGCATAGCACTGCTACGCAACAGTGAAACAACCTTTACAGGAAGGTTACGAGCGGTCAAATCAACGTCTATTCGTTCATTTTGAATTCGAAATTTCGAATAATTTAAATCCGTGTCGAAGCGCCTTCGAATACTGCGATACTCGTTCGAATATTCGATGTATTCGATTCATCATCATCATCATCATCAGCCTGTCTACGCCCACTGCAGGGCAAAGGCCTCTCCCATGTTTCGCCAATCAACCCGGTCCTGTGCTTTCTGCTGCCACGTTATACCTGCAAACTTCTTAATCTCATCTACCCACCTAATTTTCTGTCTCACCCTCACGCGTTTGCCATCTCTTGGAATCCAGTCAGAATTCGATTATTCTATGCCTAATAATCCTGTGTTCCTAAGGCGTATATATGCGGTGCGTATACTTAATCCTGCTAAAGCACATATGAGCGGCGCTTACGTTATGCACGTTTTGAAACGTACATAACCGTACTTGATTTTGCACAACTTTATCGTAAACAACGCTCCCACGTAGGAGGGTTAACGTGTTTGCTATTTTTATTCGATATCGGCTTTCAATTTCAACTTCTTGCGATGCATCCTGCGGGCCACGTGGTACGCCGTCAAACTCTTGACTTTATGACATGCTACTTCATATTATACTATACCACACACTACTTTACTCTAATGTTTTATACTATACGGCATTGTGCGGCGCCTTTCGCGCTTGGGTATTGATTAGTGCAGTTGTGTGAGCGCGATTTCGCAGCTAGTAAGAGTAACGGAGCGATGCGATTCAGTCGAAAAGGCTCACCTCTGTAAATAATAGTATCAGATTTGGATACATTGGCGAGAACAGCATCCCAGGTAGCTGTAGACAGGGAAGAAAACATTAAATGAACTCAACGCATTGGTGATGTGGTAGTACGAAAGCGTTTTACGCATATTACAATCGGTTCGTGGTAGGAAAGAAGGCACGGAATCCATTCAAATATTCCTATGTGGCTAAAAACTTGTGACGTCATTTCCAGCTCCTCGTAACCGCCCTCAAGTTAACTATAAGCTATAGTTCTAGCTGACTATTGGCTAAACTTTGGCTAGTTATGGTTACTTTTTGGCTTAAGGGGAGATGCGATTCGGAAAAAAAGTTACGTTAATCTGTAGCCTAAGGCAGTGAAATTTTTGCTGTATATATAGGATTTTATGCTGATTTCAAATATGTGTCGGCACCTCCACCAATTGATATAATTCGCTTAGTAGCCGAGGTTAGGCAACCGTTTTAATCACGACCAGCGAATAGACAGTAGTCAGTGGCCTCAGCTGAACCAGCCCGAGCATCAACCACACCAAGCATCTTCTTCGTCGTTCCAAGCCAGTGACCGTATTTGTCACTACATATGTAATTAGTTTTATAGTAAGTTGTACAGTTTTCGTTTTGTGCCACGACAATGTGTAAAATATAATTCTTTTTGTAGACTCTTCTTTTTGCCAGTAAATGTTTATCGCTCTGAATCATTATTGGCTCATATTGCTCCATATTATCTGTAGAATGCAAATAACTATCAAGAAAGCGCGTATAAGACATTTTAATGGACAAGAAAAATTGTAATGTGAGAAGCCTTAGAATGCTCAGGCCATACTAATTGCTTATTTTAGGTTTGTAATAATTATATTAGGTGATATCAAGTTTTAAAGTAGATATTTGCACTCTGCACATGTTAAGAAATACTATGTGGGCAAAATTTCATCCCGATCTAGCTATCAGAAGTACCAAAAACATGATGTAAAAACTCATGAAGTTGCCCAGAATTTTATCTTGAGAAAAACGCATTTTAAAGGTATAAGTGAAAGCTCATCTATGCGGAAAAAATTTGTGATTTAAGATGATTTATACCATCATGAGAGCTTGGCAATCATGGTTATTTTGAGCATGTGACTTTAGTGAACCCCTCACGCGAAGTGCAATGGCAAGCAGCCAGGTGACAATTTCTAGGGGACTCTAGACAATCAGGACTTCTTAGATTTTTAGTAGCCACCTTGTGCTCTTTAAAAGCGATTTTGACCTACTTCGAGTTTAATTACAATCTTCAGTTTTTTTGCCGTGAAAGTAGAGAAACTAAACTTGTGAAAGCAAATAAAAACGAAAATATGTAATTAAAAAAAACGCGTTTTTCGACTCGCATCTCCCCGTAACGCAGTCGTAATCTATAGCGCTTACCTCTTCAATGTGCAGAGTAAGCAGCGCGATCGTTTCGGAAATGGTCGGCTTCTGAAAGGACGTTATTTGGTAGTTAGAGAACAGCTGAACAATGCGTATCTATAAAGTCGGGCACGGTCTTCATTTAGCTTCGTCTCACCGTTGTCATGGATACGATGACGTCGATGGTGGAGTAGACAAGTTTGCCCAGAATACGCACCGCGACGCCAGTAATTCCCACCGTCATCCACAGCACGTTGTCCTGCGAGCACGCGTCACCGGAGTTTTGCATCACCATTGTTTCTCGGCTCACAGCATTTAGAAGAACGCATCGTTGATATGAATCTCGACTTAACAAGCCAACGACTCTACGTTCTGCCGGCTGTGTTCTGCCGGCTACCTTCGCGACGCCTGCAGTGCACAGAGTGGTGTGCGTAGCACCCGAGCGCTGGCAGTTTCCGTGGCAATATTTAACGAATGTTAAATACTGCGGATAGCCAAAACTTCAAACACAGTTGGCGTGGCCCCAACATGAAACGTGCATGTGTTCTTTTAGAGCAGGGGTCTCAAACTCACATCACCTGCCGGGCCGCAGTCACCAAATTTAGTCCCACAAAGGGCCGGCACAGCGAATCAGTGAGAAGCGGGGGGTGGAGGGGGTGTGGCGGAGTGGTTTGCGCACAGTGTCAGCTAACATTGCCAATTTTACAGACGCCCTTTCCCATAATTGATGTATGAGTCATTTCTACAGGGAATTCGCCATCAGGTTTCGAGAAGCATATCAGTACCGATCTACACAATGACTAAAATCTGGACACCGATCTTGAAGTATAAAGTTTTTGTTGCGCAATTATGTTTCAACGAGAGGTGACCGCATTGGTGCCTCACGAAAGAAATGCTGAAGACCAGTCGCGTCTGGGTAGCTAACCCGCACATAGCGTTAATAATCACGATAGGCGAGAAATAACGCGAGCACCATTTAGCTGCGTCATGCACAGTCACAAAATCATAAACTAAATGGGGGGACGAAGACTCGTGTGCCAGCCGCGGGCCGCGTGTTTGAGACCCCTGTTTTACAGCATGGCGCCCGTTCCTGCGTTGAGCAGCGTCGGGCGGTCGCCGTCGTCGTCACCGGCAGAGCGAACGATGACGAAAGGGCGCAGCGGATCCCAGCGGGGGATAGAAGATATGAAAGCTGGTGATAGCGAGGAGAGCGCGGGGAGGGACGAACGACAGTGGCGAGACGATAGGTTCCGCAGTGGCACAGCCTTGTATGGAGAGACTCTATTGAGAGCATGTAATAATTTGAAACGCTTTTACGATCTTCATGTATTGTTATTGAGTCAGCAGATCGTAATTCCTGCTTTTGTTAACAGCGATATACGCACCCTGGCTGCAGCGACGGTCCAGGTGACGATGAAACCCACGTGTGCCGCGCTCAGGAAACAGGTGAAGCCCCAGGACAACCAGATGTACGGGCGTCCTGCGTGTAACCCGGTAGCAGTAGTTGTAGTAGTGGTGGTACTGGTAATAATTAATATTGATATTTGTATTACTACTCATACAGCTGCTGCAACTTGTTGCAGCAATAACATCAGTACAACAACAAAAACCACAACATAAGAGTTGCGTGTTACTCTTGTTGGCGAGTCCTGACTTCTCACGTATATGGCTCTCTTTAAAGATACACTTTAACTCGCATTTGAGTCCCAAGACTCTCCGTTGAGAGTATAATGATCCCCAAAGAGAGTTCACGAGACCCTTTAACGAGAGTCATATATGTGGCAAGTCAGGTCTCATAAAAAAAAATCCACGCATCTCCCCGAAGTGAATCATGACGAGTGGGCGAAGCTCTGGGTAGCGTATCAGTGAGTAACCGTACGACCCGAGTGTTGCCCGATATAATGTAAATTGAGTGACGTAAAGTGTATATAAAAATGTAAATTTATTTCGCCTTCTAGTCGTCTTAGGCTATTCAAGGAGGGCTTAGAAAATTGCTGGAGTGGAGGGTACGCCTCGCAAGGGGATCCAAGAACCCTCCATGTTACCGGTGGCAAGATACCATTTTAATATGGGTAATTTGTTGGGACATATAGTGCTCGACGTCTGCCTTTGTGTTACGTACAGCTTTCCTTGAGAAGCCTCAACATCTAGGCACATTTTAGTAGAGATCAACGCATCAATACTCTTCTCGATAGGTAATTTTCGCCGGGAACAGCGATCTCTTACCTTATAATTAGCCTATGTCTACGTCGAAGTCTATTGCAAAACCTTTTTTTGTGTCTCCC
>JALIZH010015124.1:0-37977 GCA_030522465.1 Rhipicephalus appendiculatus
AAGAGGAATTGAATATTCGCATGCTGCCTCCATAATTGGTTTTCGGTAGTGGCAGGCATCTTAATATGGCTAGTGACATCTAATACAGCGATAGATAAATATATTAATTTAATAACCTTTTAATTAGTGGATATCCGCAGTCGTTTCCAATGGGAGAATTGGAGGCCTTCATGGGAAGAGCCAATTGCCACTTTAGAATTTACATGAAACACCAGCTGATATTTAGAGAAGAATGAGAAGATCTCATCAATATCACCGATTAAACCCAAAACCAAAGCGCGGTAAAGCCCGTTTCGTTCTTCCATGGAGATGCGAACCGACAGACTCTTAGAGTACGAATTTAGAGTGTGCACCTGCCGTCGAAAAAGCGCCTGTAGCAGGTCTCACAAATTCTTTAGAATCCATTCAAAATCGCGCTGTTTAATACATTCACGCTTCGTATTCATACCACATCAGAGTTTCCTCCGACATAGTCAAGAGCAACTTATCACTTTTGTCTTGTCGCCGACACATTACAACCCTCTCTATACTTCACAAGCTTTTCCTTTATCACTAACCACTTAATCACTCTCCATACACTATGCCTGCAGATCAGATATTGCACCGCACTGGTCGATCAGTGGAATTTTTTTCGGCCATGTGTCCGTAATAAACATTCTTTTTTTTTTTCAGAGCAGCAAAAGACTGGAACAGCCTTTCCCGCGATGTAGCCACAATCACCTGCTCATCAAGGTTCATGCGTAGCATGTCAAATGAAACAAATGCAATAAGAATGGATGGATGAATGAATGAATGAATGAATGAATGAATGAATGAATGAATGAATGAATGAATGAATAAGGGGTCAAAAGATTTAAACAAGAACATCTAAATTTTAAAACATCTTATGGTTGTCGAGATAAGCAATGTGACTTCGATACAACTAAAAAAAAATCATGGCCTTCAAAACCTTTCAGTTATTATACCTCGTAGCGGATATGCCCATCACCAAATTGATTATCAAACTAGGGAGCATTCAGACGGCAACGTTCCTTCAAATATTTTTAACAGTTTGCTATTAGTAGAAATGCAAAATAACACAATATTCTTGCCTTGTCTTCTCAATTAGGTACTTATTGTAATGATCTTTCATAATAAATAATTAACCTATATTAATGGAAGTTCTCTAAGTCTACTGTTTGTATGATTGATTGCTGATGTGTACTTTGTTTTGCATTTGTATTTAGTAGGACTGACAATTGGGCCAATTTCGCGTTTTCATTCGATGTGTTCACAGCATTGCCTAAAATTTTATAACGTTCTATAATCACTGAATAACACTTGTGTTAAATTTTGTGCTGCCACATGCGCCTGAACGATCACAGGGAAGTTTGGCACTCGTCACTTGAAACACCTTTAGCTCAATTTCCCCGGTCTGTAGCGTTCGCTGTACACCGGAAACAAGACTGTTGTTGTCGTTTTTGCATAGATGAATGAATGAATGATTGAATGAATGAATGAACAGAGCGTAAAGCAAGTGCAAGCGTGCCACGTATCTTACCGTATACTGAGTGATATTCCCAGCAGAAGCGCGCCAGCAACATTTCGCCACCTAACGGACGAGTCCACGACTGCGGTGCTGACGGAATCCTCTGTCGAACCGCGCTCACTGGATCAAGGGAGCTCGCCTGTCGCCGCCGCAGGTGGTGTCAACATCTGCACCGGAGTACACGAGAGCAACAACTATATTATGCCTGCCACGTATGCGCCATTGAATACAGAGACAGTTACACTGATGGAATGTTTGTGAGTACTCTATAGATGATTTAAGAAAAAAAACACGTATTGTTTGCACAGATGCTGCTTCCTTAAATGGTATTTTTATCTTCTGTGTTTTTCATGGCATGTGTTTTCTTAACAGCGAAGATGTTTAGCAAATCCTTCCTGGTTCCCCCCGTACTAAAAATACTATCATCATCATTAAAAGGGTATGCGCAACAGAAATTGGGCAAATTACTCTACTCACCACTGGTCCACTAAATAGGAATGCGGCAACAGCTAGCCTAACAAACGGGTATGTTCCAGAGAAAGGTGTGCGGCGTATAAGAAAACTATCATCGTCATAAACGGGTACGTGCCACAGAAACTGGGTAAATCCCAACACACAGAACCTCCACTAGAAACTAAAAATTTACACCATCTTCCCAAAGGGAACCCTGATGGGATGCGAAGCAACAGCGTTACGCATGGGAGTGGTGGAGAGGGTGAAACGAGAGAGAGGTGACACGTACAGACATGTTTCAACGCGTACGTTAGGCGCGCGTCAGGCGGCAGCTGCGGGCGCTCCGGCGAGCGCGCGGCAGGCGAGGGAGAGAGTGACGTCAGCGCGCACTGCGAGGGGAGCGTGACGTCAACGCGCAGCTGCGGCGTGACCTATTTGGCACCGCTCCAACACGTGCGGCGAGGGGAGCGCGTTGCGGCGCGTTCGTACGCACGGAGGGAGGGACAGCGTTACACAGCCTAGTCAAATAGCTGCTTCGCATCTAATAAGGCAACAGTCAGGCCGACAAACGGCTGCGAAGAGACGGCGGCGAGCCAAAGACCCCGAGTACGTACAACGAGAGAATGCTATAGAGAACGAGAAAGGCAGCGTACGAGAAGACGCCGAAGCGATGGATGGCCTACGCCAACGACCACCTACGTGCACGTGTGGCGTCTGTGACTGTCTGTGGTTTAAGTCGAACCTTGCTCTGCACTGTGAATCAACGCAGAAACATCCTAGCATCACACAGATAAAGACTGGCAACGACCGTGAAGCAACCTAGAAACAGCTTGCATCACCAGCTAAGGCCTAAAAACAACCAAGAAGCAACCAGATTAGTCTGCAGAATTTCCCAGTTTCGCTGTTTCAGTGCTTTCGTGGCTTAGTGCAAGCTTTGCCAATTTTTTGTTTCATGCTTTCGGTGTTCGAATAGGCCGCGCTACTGGTTTCCGAACACCGCAGGGTATTTTTGCACTTAAAAAAATGAAACGAAAACAAAGAAAGGATCTTTCTTTTTATTTTTATGCAGAACTGAAGCAAGTAAGTACACTCTCCTATGTTATAGTTCTTTTGTTCCTCAAAATATATGATACAGGGATAGTCAACCTTACACCTTCCTTTCTTTCACATTTGATAAAGAAAAAAGTAAGAAAATGTGTTTTCGCATATAAATATAAAGACGAAATTAATTCGCTTCCCTTTGCTGGCTTCTTTCATATATGTATATAATTTCGGTATAACGAGCCGTACTTGTGCCCAAATTTCCTTTTTTTTCTGTAAATTTAATAAAACCAGAATAAAAACACTTAAAAATGTTTTCCTCTAGAAACGGAGGAAGTAAACAACCTTCTTTCCGCATTTTTTTCATATCTATGCTTTTCGGATGAGAATCCCGACAAGTTTATCTCAACTTCATTTCGTAGATGTATGTCTGTAGAATAGAAAAAAAATTACACCATCTCCCGCTAAAGGGAACCATGTGTAGATGTGAAGCAGCGGGCGCTAACGCTTACACTGGCGGCGGCGTTGACGCTGACGCTCATCGCAGCGTTGCGCAGGAGAGAAAAATGGGGAGGCGCAAAGCAGGCAGTGATGGGGCAGTGTTTCCTACTGGAACATGCCAATCGCTGCTAATGGGCAATGAGAGACAGAAGACTCCGACTGGACACAGAGACCCGCACTCCGCTTTTAGTTAACGCGCACGCTGCGAATTTTTATTGTTCAACAACGCACAGGAGAAATCTTCCACCGGCACCACCTTGGAGGTCAAGATCCATTGCCATATATACGGGATGGCCAGTGAACGGTTGTGCAGCGCGAGCAGTCGGTTTTTTCAACCAAGAAACTCGCTAGCAGACGCTGCCTGCGTCGGCATCGCGAGGCGAGAGAGGGGGAAGCGGAGGAGAGGAGAGAGAGGGGGGTGACACGCATGCGCAGTGGGGAGTGTGAACGCCGTGGGCAGGGATGCGTAGAGGAGAGAGGGGGGGGGGGACGCGCATGCGCAGGGGGAGTTAGACGCCGCGGGCAGGGGATGGAGAGAGGGGGGGGAGTGTAAGAGGGGAGAGAGGAAGGGAGGCGCATGCGCAGTGAGGGTGTGGTTGCCATGGGGAGGGATGCCTAGAGGAGAGAGAGGGGGAGAGGAGGTTTTTTTATTTTTATTTTTTCTTTAACTGTTCGCGCATGCGCAGTAAGGGTGGGCACGCGGCACACCACCACCACCACCACCACCACCACCACCACCACCACCACCACCACCGGATTAAGCTTCGCCATAAGATGCTTCACATCTAAAAGATGCAAGTCGTTTCCCTAGAATATTTCTTTTTCATTTGAAGCCGAAAGATGCTCCAACGTGAACTTTTTAAAATTCATTTTCCCACCACTGCCCTTGTGTTGGCGGAAGAAGAGGAATGGAAATTTGGAAGACATAGAGCATTTCAAGGTGGGGTTTGCGTTAACGTTCCAACGAGATCCTCACTGCGCTCAAGCAACAAGACCGCGGGTGTATTTCCCAGGGGAGGATCCGGACACTCAGTTTTTTGTGTATGTTGGGCTATAGCTGTTTAGAGAATAACAATATTTTTATTTACGAATTTCTTTAGTCTTGCTCCTGTTTTCAAGATGAAAAAGAAGTTCTAGCTGAAAGGATCCAGCCGAGAAAACGACGGAATAGGAACTTCACTCTATGTTTACGTTTTGTCCCTTCTAAGACTTTCCTGGTTTAGTGGTGCTCGTGTTTCAGTCTTATTCACGGACACCCGCTTCGAAAGAGTGCTTCACATACACCATTGTGTTTCGTATACCTCCGAGAGCAAGCGATGGAGGATTGCTTGGTACTTTTGTTGCAGAGAGAACTGCCACCGAAGCGAAAACGCGTGTGCAATTAAGCTGGAGAAAATACACACGCCACCAAATGAATACGCTCGAGAGGAGAAGAATAAATAAAGGGATTAATGCCTGGCTCGGTAGGGTAAAGTTCACATTTAATGCTGCGAAAGGGACGGAAGCACAAGGCAAGGAAGACCACTGGACTTGTCCTGTGGTCGTCCTTGTTTTGTGCTCCCGTCTTTGCGCAGCTTTAAATTTGCAAGAAGACAAATTTACTTCCGCTGCTGTCATCTTTATGGGCACACCATATCTTCACGTGCTAATAAAACTCGGTAGATAGACGTGAGTTATCTATCCGGTATGTAATAGAAATAAAATGTGATATTTTGGCATAGGAGCGTGTCCTGTCAAGGTGGGTACACTCTAAGAAAAAGAAAGAGTACGTGTGACTGCTACTGGATTGGTGTGGCTTGCCACATCTATGACTCTCTTTAAAGAGACTCGTTCACTCTCTTGTGGGCCACACGACTATCACAAGAGAGTACAAAAACCCCAAAAGGGAGTTGAGGTACCTCTTCAAAGAGAGTCATAATATACGTGTCAAGCTATAACTCTCAAGACCGAGTCAAATGACTCTTTTCGTTCTCAAAGCGTAGAACAGGGATATAATACGTAATCATTGTTTTTATGTATGTTCGTGTGTGTTTGTATGCGCGCGTACGCGCCTGTATAACATGAAAAATTCAAACAAATTTGGAGAGATGTTTGAGCCCCACAGACCCCCCCCCCCCTCCTTCTCAACCACATCTGTACGCCAGTTCCAACGGCAATGCACAGCTTCGATGCCGTTGAAGGCATACTGATCGTAGTGTTCCTGAACCAGTGTTCCAAGTAATCATTGAATAATTTTAGTAATGGAGTGCAGTGCCGCATGTATCGAAAGCCGCGAAAATTTTCTACCATCCATCAAGAACGAGCGGTGTTACAAGAATTTCTCGCACGCTTTCAGCACTTTCTCTCTTCTCTCGTCCCGACGAGCGCGCTGGAATCTACGGGGTGAGCAATCTACGTGAGCGTACGTCATGACCTTGAGCGCATGTCACAAGATGCTGTGGCTCTTCGCAAGTGTAATTCCGGTGCACGTTAGTGTTGCTACTGGGCAGCTCCAGCGCAATGTAGAGCATGGCACCGGTACGTGGCGAACGAACGTGGCAAGAAGCGCATCTTATCTATACGTCGCTCCTTATTTATGTCAGCTATCAGCCGACAGCAGCAATCTGCTGTTTGACGACATACAGCTGGCGGCACGCCCATCTATGTGAGAATGACGTTATGTGCTCTGTATGAAGAGGATGCGCTTGAGAAAGCGGCAACTTAGCGTTCCGCTTGTAAAATATACGTGCCGCGTACGGCCACAAAATTTGGCTGAACTGTTCACAGGAGGGCGTGCTGTTCGTAGAATGTGTATTTTCACCATGCCCGAAGCTCGGTTCAGGACTTCTTTAAAGTAGTAGTTGTCGTAGCGTAATTGATGACATGCATTCTCAAATACACGCCAGAGTAGATTAGTTGATGTGACATTGTGGTTCTAACATCACTGTCATGGGTTCGATGCCTACCGTGGCTGCACATATTCCTGAGGATTTAGGAAAAAAGGAGCGGCTCGCACCGCACACACTCAACAGGCTCACATTAGGAATATTTCTTTAAAAAACAAAGCCTAAACGCAGGAACAGTCGTTTACTAAAATTTAGGCGTTAACCTGAAAGACCTTTACGAGCGAAATTATAATACCGAGGTCTACATCACGACGTGATTCCCAATAATGTCCATCGCAGTGGTGCCTCACTGTCCGCCGCGGTGGTATAGCGGCTAGGGTGCTCGGCTGTTGACCCGAAGGTCGCGGATTCGATCCCGGCCGCAGCGGTCGCATTTCGATGGAGGCGAAATGGTAGAGGCCTGTGTACTGTGCGATGTCAGTGCACGTTAAAAAAACACCAGATGGTCGAAATTTCCGGAGCCCTCCAATACGGCGTCTCTCGTAATCATATCGTGGTTTTGGGACGTTAAACCCCAGATATTATTATAGAGTGGTGCCTTATTGGGTAAGGTATTTTGCCGCAAAGCTGGAGGACGCAGGTTCGATTACCGGCTAGAGAAGGCGCACTGTAATTTTCGATGGCTCTGAAGTGCGGAAACGCCCGCGTACTTAGAATTACGTGTTCACCAAAAGAAACCCAGGCAGCCAGAAATACTCCTGTGTGCGAAGAATTGTTGCCAAGGAGTGCGAAGGCCAAAATTATTACAAAGATTCGAAGAAGCTTCGCTGTATATATACATTGAAAAAGCGTATGCTTGGGCATGTTGGTAATTCATGTCTCACTTTTTTAGCGCACAAAAGAACACGGACGAAAAGCGACGCGGACACAGCGCTGCGTCCGCGTCGCTTTTCGTCCGTGTCCTTTTGTGCGCTAGAAAGTGAGGTATATATACAGTACGTTCCAAGAGGACGCTTAGATCCCCAGCCATGTTAGAACGACAGCTGTACTCCTCCAGCTACAAACCGATAGAACACCTGATTCCGAGAATCTGACCTTCAAGCTTAGCTAAGGTCAACGCCCGCAATAGATCTTCAGAGAAAGGCTAGTGCGGCGCGTTCGTAAAAGCCAGTTCTTGGTCAGTCTTTCGTGCCGCAACCACCATAACCACTGGCTGCATGCAAGTTCATTGCCAGTGCTTGCCTTGAGCGCCCACGGCGCCGATCAGCGTCTGTCTGTTGAGTAGTGGTGCAACAGGACGGCTCTGTTGTCGCGGCACAAGATCGAAGCGACTAGACTTCCTGAAGTCCTTGCCGAAACCAAGACATGCAGTATAGCTAAGTTTCTGCCAACCAATGGTGTCGTCTTTTCCCAAAACAAGAAAAACCGAGCTAACACTCAACAAGCTTGGTTTAACCGCCCTCAACCTCTGCTAAATATTTTTTTTGGCAAACTGTGCCCATTTGTGCACTTTCATTTCCCAACACCCAATAACGCTGTGGCAACTACTTCTATTAATTCGCGTTTCAATTCCGCGTTATGACCGGTTCCTATGAAGAACCATGTTTGCTTCTTCATAGGAATCAATAGGATTCCTATGAAAGATTCCTAGGGGCAAGCAATATTTTCTTGTACTTTGTTTTCCGGTGTGCGTCTGTTAAAAGTCATCATCGCGTCTTGCGACTACGTTGTTGCAAATATATAGGGGCAGCAAAGATGCTTATGACAGGTTAAAGACACATACTGCTTTTATATTTCTGGGAACTGTAGGAAAGAGTGTTTCGAGCAATTCCTTGGAAAGGGATTAAATTCTTAGAAACATAACCCCGCAACATTGTACCACTTTCCTTAGCGTATATGGCAGATCCCGTGCTAATGTATTCCGCTTAAGCGCCGAACCAAAGGCATACACTGTCTTCAAGTCATGCCGCTGTGTGGCTATGCGTCATGTCATGTCAAGAAAATTTAGCATTCCCAATTTACGTGTTCCTCATGAGCATGTGGTGAAAAAGGATGAAAAGTTGGGACATATTTCTAAATTAGACAGTCTACACAACATCCCCGCCTTTCTGTTATGGTCCCTTTCTCCGTTTTTTTTTTTCGGCCATGGAAATCGAATACACTTTCGCAAGTTAGTTTTGATGTTCCTGAATAACTTTGTTTGTTCATTTTCGAACTAAAACTACCTTTCTGAAAACAAAAAAAAGAAATAGAGCTGATCGACGCTTACAGTAGCATTTCCTTGAAGTAATTTCGTAGCACGAGAGTCGCTCACAAAATTTTCCCGACGCCTTCGCAACAAGCCCTTCAAAGCAGCTGTGCGTGAACGTGTCTTTCTGATTTTGTTCAACATGACTGACATATAAAATATGCGCAATTAAAGAGAAGCAGGGAAGTTCGCTATTCCCATCATGAACTTTATTTCTCTTTAAGTTCATGTGAGATGGAGTGTGAAGGGCACGGCATTTACTTCGACATGACTTAAAGAGAGAGCTTTCCACACACACACAAAAAAAAAAGAGAGACTAGTTTTCCGAAAGACTTCTGACGTACATGAAATACGCGCAAGGATGGAAAAGCAGTTACGTTCGGCGTACTATTCTTTACGCTGAGCCATTTTATTTATTTATTTATTTATTTATTTGATTTTTGAGAAATGGACTCTCAAGAGTACGACATGTAGTTGAAGTTAACTTATGTAAAAATAACAGCTTGCTAAGTTTTGAAGAGTAAGCCGAGGATAAAGAAACTTTGAAAGAATAGATTACAACCTTAACTATGCCTTCCGGCAACTCCTGCAGCAGGTTTGGTTAAGCGGCAGTTTGGTGCCTTTTCTTCGCGAGTGCTGGAAACATCGACGAAACGTCGTGTCTATCTGCCTCATTAGCGCCATAAGCAACAGTGGTGGCGTGACATTTCAACAGACTTCCTCCGATCGGTACTTTTACAGCTATTATGAGATACTTGATAGCTCCTCATTAAAATTTGTCGGAAAGCGAGTCTTGGGTACAGGAGGTACCAAGAAAGTTTCTGAAGCTGTCTTAAATGATTTTTTTTCTTTCTGCTAAGCCTGCAGACGTTGTTTCTTCTGTGAACATTTTGATCATGCTGTATATAGGGGCGAAACTAGCGCCGACTCTGCGACATCTTAAAGTAAGAATGGAAAATTATTGAATCTGTAACGATGAATTATTTTTCTATACATTAGAGAAAGAAAGACTAAGAAGAAAGAAATGGTGAAAAACGTGTGGACTACACTGTAAAAAATATATTGAAAAGTACAAACTTCTTTACAGAAAAAGTCTGTGGTCACACAGAAAAGTTCTGTTTTTCGTTGTTAACAGTAATACATTTCTGAAAAAAAACAGAGAATTTCTGTTTTTGATGTTGGCGTTCTACAGACGATCGGTCACGTGTCTTTTATCACATGAAAAACAACTATAAAAATACACTTCACCAAGCATTAAATTACTTATATTTTAGGGAGCAAGCGAACGGTAGCAATTAATTTTGTTCCAAGTAAAACGCGTATTAGTAGGTGCTGCGGTCCTTGCTTTTGGCGCGCTTCCTCGATTGGCATAGTTTCTTCCTTGCGAATGGGCCCAACTGACGAGCTTTGTTGTTTCCTCGTCGGAGGTCTGGTGCCATTAAACTGCTGCGCTTTGATACAGTTCCCCTATCAGGTGAGTGAGAGTTTCGTTATAGGTTTATGTAATTACAGAATGATATTTTGTGTACTTGAAGTGCTGTTACGTGATAACGCTGATGCTTTAGCGCTCGATGACGGTGGTTCGCGTAGCCATACACAGCTAGCAATGTTTCGAGAACAAAGGTTCTAGAAACGTTGGTTGCTAGAGTGCATCGTATTTAGCTGTGCGGCTGCGCTTAGCCGTGCGGCAGGTGGTGTAAATACTGGCAGGATGTGTAATCAGAGCAGTGTTGTCATTTGAAATGTGGCGAGCGGGTCCCACGATCTGCGCAGCGTGCTTTGCTGTTACCGCGTAGAGCATAGGCTTACTATCGTGCGAGCTCAGTTGAGGCATTCAGTGCGTGAGATTGCGTCACACTGCAATTTTTGACCGTTGTCTCATCTGTAAAGAACCAGTTGAGACGCGCCGATGCTGGTGGACCGCTAACGTTGCATTCAAAAATTGTGCTCGCGCCATGTGGCATTGTAGGAGCCCCATTTGTGTCGATCGCGCGTGTCCTTAGCCGCCTATGAAGCGTGGTTTTTAATTTTTCTTTGCCGGTGTAATCGACTCGTTGTAAGGGCCCGCATTCGCTTCAGCCAGCGTCACCGGGAGTTGGCGACGTCAGGTTCGTCCCGTTACGTTGACGCGAAAACCAAGCACTCATATTCTCTATATTTTCCCACTTGCGCGCCGCGCCGGCCGCGCTCGTTGCCTTGACGCACGCGCATTTGAGCACGCCTGGCGCCACTTCGTCACGGAGAACGAAGAGACGCAGACGCGGTGGCGTCAGCGTCTCTGGGTGATGTCGCCGGCGCGGAATGCAGCAGGTCGCAGTCGCGGCTGCATACCGAACATGCGCGCGCGTCGACTTTGCGTAGGATTATAAAGGGCCCTTAACACCGCAACGCTAATGTCTTGAATGGTATCGTTAGAGATTCTGTTCGATAATATAAGCATTTAAAAAAGTGACGCTATGCAGTGTCTCTTATGAGGAATGCCTCGACGCGTTCCATATTACCGCATTGATTGTGTATCCTCATCTGCATGAACAGTATTTAGCGAAAAAATTCAGTTGAACCCGCATATATCGGACCACTATAATTGTTGTGTATGTTGAACAGTTGTAAAATCACACTGATGTGTTGGGCTTCGATAGATTGAACATATGATATATTGAACACGGCGACACCCCGAAAGCCGGTAAGTGCACTGCACTACACGTGCATGAAGTCCGCGCACGCGCAGCGTACTGAGTGTAACGCCTGTCTTTCATTCCTCTAGTTATTTTTCTTACCTTTATTTTTTGAACATTACGCTAATTCAGTATTCGCCTCGAGATCTTGGAGTGGCGCCCTCTCGCGTGTGACGTCAGGGAGAGGACTCGCATGCAGCTCTTCGCGCGCGCGTTCGCTAAGTGAAGGCTGCTCGACGCTGCCAGCCTGTCTATCGCGCTCGAGTTATTGAAACATTGGTGGGCGAGTTGATAAAGCAATTTGTACTGAATGTTCAAGCAAAATGCACAGCGAAATCGAGCGGAGTTGCCGTCAGGAGCACGTTCTGTGTCGATTGCTCCTGTTGTCGTCTGCTAGCCATCCATGTGTACATCTGCTTCTATGGTGAATTTTTCTTTTCGCGACTGTTCTATGGCCGTGGCGCACTCAAAATGACTTTCCTGTCCGTTTTCGATAACTGACTTCAGCGTTCGGGCTTCAGCTTGATCCATGTCTGCGTTAAAGCGCAATAAATGTATACCGCGTGCTGCGCGTGTTCGGTTGCCAAGCCTGCTCCTTCGGTTCAATTCATATGTTCGGAGCATGACAAACGACGTGTGATGTCATTCAAATAAATTAAGTGGCGTTACCGGCAACAACGTTTGATTAAATCCACATTTTTAGCAGCTGCTGTGTAAGCGCGTCGTAAGTACTTTAAATTGAAACACGAAATAAACAGGGCGAGTCTAAAGGGGATGCGCGACGGGGATATGAAATATCGGTAGGTTGTCCGGAGTGGTTTTCTTTTGTTTTTGTTCTATTTTTTTGCAACATATTTTAATCCTTACTTAATAAATCGACGTTTGTTCACTCGTTCACGGTGGTCTGAAAATATGCTGAACAGAATTAGTGTAATCATACTAACGTTGATAAATATAAAGCTTTCGCATCGAAAGATGTATTTGCAATAAAATACTGTAAATCACTCTCAACGATCGACTCCTGATGTGACTTGGCGCGAGCACTGTACTAAAGAGACTCGAGTTCCTTATGCATTTGCCTAAGTTGACTCGAAGGCGAAAGCCATCTTTTTCTTGAGTCGATGTATTGTTCCTTCGCCGCCCCCCCTCCGAATGCTTTCTGGACGTAACGTGGTTTTGCATTGAAGCTTTCTACACATCACCTGGTTTTGCATCGCCTCCGAGATCGGCCCACCAATCACGGAGGCAATGCAAAGCGACGATGTCATGTGATGACGTAATCATGTGACATGATGTTATGACGTCACAAATTTTGTCGGTCTGGGATGTCATGATGACGTGATCATGTGATGAATTTTCGCATCACTCGTGTTGACGCTGGCGACGCGGGACGCTGACGGTCAATTTTCGCAATTTATGTGGAATCTAAGGCTCCTACCTTTCAGTCTTGTTACAGCACGGTAAAGAATCACAATAATCAGCCACAGGGGCCAAAAGAATGGTGGGAAAGAGCTCTCTTTCTCTTCTTCCTGGACACATTCGCCGATTTTTCCTAATGTTTACGAAGCTGTACTATCGGTGTCAAGTGAAACGCGAACACTGCAGCGGATCGCGTTGCCCAGGCATTAGAAATATAGTGCGCGCCATCCTGTCATTACCATTGGCAGGCTCGCACAGTCGAGTAGGCAGCACTGCGCGATCGAAAACATGAATGCGGCTCATGAACGTATCTATCTCTAATCATAAGAGTCGAACTGTACCACGCGCACCACTGCTGGCGTTTCATTCCGAGCGATCTTACTTGCATCCAGCTCGCCCAATCTATGCTAGTGGTCCACAATAACATGCTGGTCGATGAACTTATCGATTTCATTTTGTCGGCTGTCGTGTCTGCACAAGTCCACATGACTACAATTGGGAGTGGAACGTGAATTTTCGTTCATCTCACGTCTGTTTACACAACGCTGAATTTTGCGAATAAGCCGCAAAATTGATCGCGCTGCGATTTCAAAGCAGCGGAGACTCTCTTTAATTCACTTGGCGGGGGGCGTTCGCGCTTTCACGTAAGCTATTTCAACGCCATCCAGCCCAGTGAGCGACGCTACGAACTCGGGGGCATGAACCTGACCGCGATGGCTGTCGGTAAACAAAAGATATGTTAAATGTTAACGTTTCTTAAACTCATGTAATGCTAGCAGTCATCTCAATAAATATCATTAGAAGAAAATGCAGCTAGTACTCGAGGAACGCCGTGCGACGCGAGCGAACTATAACGAAAATGCTGCTGTTTTAGCCAGAGCGTAGCAGACGACAAAAGCCGAATCCCCGCCCTTGCGTCACCGGAGCGCCGTTCGCAGCGCCGCCATCGGTCGCACACGAGGCGAATACGTATGCGTACCGACAGATCATTCCTCGTCAGCGCCACAGTCTTTCCTCACTTCTAGCTCACTAGCTTCTTTTTTGACTGACCGACCCAAATGTCTCAGCGCGCTTTTTTGGTTCTCGCCAGGGTTCGGGATAGTTGGACATGACTTATCTATTCGCAATACAGCAGCGGCTTCGGAAGGACTGTAAAACCAGTTCCGCGTCGTCGGCAGACGCACCGCTGAAAGCAGTCTCGTTTGATACGGCGTCACGCCAAGCATTCTAGAACTTTCGAGGCTTTGCGCAAGCGCTTGCTTGTTTTAAGCACGCTGGCTGTTCTTGCACGCGTTTTTCCGGCGTAGGGTGAGGGTGGGTTCTACGAAGAGGTGGCGGTCTTTGATGAATGCGAGCTCCGTGGAAGGTATCGGCGCCGTGGTTTGACGCTCGATGTCAAATTTGGTTAAAGTGTTTGCTTGTTTGAAGCACGCTGGCTGTTCTTGCACGCGTTTTTCCGGCGTGTGGTGAGGGTGGGTGCTTAGAAGATTTGGCGGCCTTTGATGAATGCGCTCCGTAGAAGGTACCGGCGCCGTGGTTTGACGGTCAATGTTGAACCTGGTGTAAGCGCTTACTTGTGACAACAGGGCATCTCTTTCTCGGCAACAACCTGTTTTTTTTTATTCAGTGCTTCTTTCTTCTTGTGCATTTCATGTGTGCGGCCAGTGGATCCTCGTTGAGCTGTTCGCGTTTTTTCTAATAAAATAAATCATTTATCACCGTCGGGTGCTTGTTGAAGTTGCTGCTTTTGGATACGCCAATCGGCAATCTCCTGTGTTTTGCAAGTGTAGACGTTTGTCAGAGACGTGCTCAGGTTTTATTCGGAGCATAATTTCGTATATCTGATTACTTATATGTCGAACCATTTACCATCTTCGTCTAGTTCGATATATTCGGGTTCGACTGTACACTAAAAGTGGCGCAAACTGTCGCAGGTGCAGACCAGCGCTTTCAAAAGCACAATTTGAGATCCACTTAGAGCAAGGGATTCGGAGTTAATATAGCCTGATAATGGCTTGTTGATTTTTTGTATATTCTTTCTTGCTTTGTGATTTTTGTTAAGCGTGGTTGTGGCGTTCAAAGTGTATGATAGTACGCAGTGTAAATATGTGCAAACATCCTGCGTTAACAAATTGTATTTTGCCTCATGTTTCTTTAAATTATTTCATGTTTGCAAATATCTGCGCATTTTAAGACATTTCGAGTATTAGAACCACTTGGTACCCTGATTTTCTAGCTTCACATTTTAGGTTTCCTTGGGACAATCCTGTTTCTCATAGCCATTGTGGTTTTGTCTGTTTACAGAAATGTCTCGGTGCAGCATATGCGACAGCGCTAACGCAACTCTCTCTGCTTTCCATTATGTTTCAGAAGTAGAAGTATTCCATTATGTTTCAGCATTTTTGTTAATTATTCAATGGATTAACTGGAAAATGTGATGAATTCAAAAATAATTGTAATTGGTTACATTTTGTCATGCGTCCAACTCTTGAAAAAGCAGCCCATACTTTGCCAATGCACGTATACTTCAGTTGAACATTTTAGGAGCTGACAGTGTAAACCTTTTAGACAGAATTTGTGGACAAAAGCATCTTTGCTTTTCTAGTTTTTACAGGGTACTAAAGAATCGTTCGATCAATACTCGTTTCTTTATTCAAGGAATCCACCTGTGATGATGACCTTGAAGAAATGCCAAGTTGGCCTTTTATATTTGCTAAAGGTATGCTATTCTCTCCATCTAAACGTGAGTAAGTTTTAAACCTAAATTTTCAACTTGCAGGTGGTGGTTTCCTAACAGCGAAGTCCTTCACCATTTGCATTGACAACGTTCCTCTAATGTACGCATCGAGTCCGAGAGAGGCGTTCAAAGTGTTATTCCTGGCACACTTCGCATTCAACGTTGCCTACCCAAAAGAGACAAGTCTCACCTTGGAGTTCACGCAGAGGTGAGAATGAAGCTAAATCTTTGACACAGTACGACACAGTACTTTAGCCAATAACTCTAGCTTTCCGATAACATTTTTTTTAAATTTGTTACATTGGTCACATAAACTGCCTTCATTTATTGAGATGGCTTCATTTGGTTAAAAGGAAAACAAAGCATTTTGGAACAAAATTACTAGCATTGAACCGCGATCTGTTTAATGATATGCTTCCTGTTTTAAGGTATACTGGTTGCAAGAAACGCAAGTATACTGGCTGTCAGTGCATAGACATTAGAAGCTTCAAATTCAACATTTAGTGCTAGAAAGGTTAGGAGCTTAATTTTACACTGATGTGGCGATATCTTATTTAAAGTGAAGGTAATTAAAGGAAAGATCCATGTATGCAGAAAGGTATATTCTTAATGAAGAGCAAGTGGGTTTCTTTGTAGTTACACCGTATCTAACAATATTCTGGTACTTCTGCACTGCTAAGCACAAGCCTCTTCTTTTTAGGTCAATTGCCACTATCAATCCCGGAAGGGGCACAAAGGTTGAGCGGACACGTGGGAAACAACACAACCTGAACCCGAAAGTGGCTTCATTGATTAGCACCTTCAAGGACTACGACTTTTGACCAACTTTTGACCATCCGTGCCGGCCAACTCGCTCGGTTTCTCCGATTGATGCCTGCATCTGGGTCCCTTGCGATAGTGAGGGCATATGCCACAAATGTGCCAAAACAGCCCTAACAGCCCGTTTTTTCTGTTTCGTTTTGTTTGTCGCGTACCAAATGCTTCGCCCCACATGGCACAAATCTCTCGTTCTCCAAGATCCGCACGTGCGCAAGTGCCTGAACTTTTATGGTCTACTTCAATAAACGTGTTTGCATTTCACTCTATGATGTACTGAATTAACGAATTTCCGAGAGAGCATACACGCTATATAAAGGGGAAAGTGCAGATGCAAAAAAAATAGTCCTTTCGAGATTTTCTGTTCTTCCACCACAAACATTTTTATTTTGCATAACCTATAACATTACGGAATATTAGGAAACTGACGTTGCTGCATGCGAAGAGAAATACAATTTCTAAAATTTCTTGTTACCTATAGAACAGAAAACTTATTGTATTTACAGATACTTTCTGTACTAAAAACAAATAACTTTTGAAATCACAAAAGATTTCTGTACTGCAAATACAGAAGTGTAGTAATATTACAGAAATTCGCTGTTAGTCAGAACAGAAAAGTTTATTTAAAGTAACAAAAGTTTTCTGTTACTGATAACAAAAAAATTATGCGAAATCACAAAAATGTTCTGTTACTGATAACAGAAAAAACCAGCGAAATGACAAAATTTTTCTGTTACTGAGAACAGAAAAATTATGCAAAATTACCGAAATTTTTCGGGACTAAAAACAAAGTGTAAACAAAAAAAAACTGAAATTTTCTGTTAGCAGGAACAGGAGAGCTATGTAAAAATACAGAAAGCATAAAAACAGAAAACAGAAGCAAACAGAAATTTTCTGGCAGGCCAGCTGCCAGAAAATTTCTGTTTTTTTTCAGGAAAAAATTTTTTTACAGTGTAGGTATTGTGCGAATATCAGACTTTCAGCTGTATCAAATATCAATTTTTTTTTTCAGTGAATTCGAATAATGAAAAAAAAATATTAAAGGACACTTTGTAAATTTTAAAGTGTGTTCGGCAAAAGCCTGTGCACATTTGACTAACAATGCCATGTCCTATTTTTTGTTTTTCTTTTGTTTTTTTTCCTTTCATTGTTTTTCGTTTTTTTTATGTTTTTGTTCTTCTTGTTTTTTGTTTTCTGTTCTTTTTTGCTTTTCTTTAGTGGCCTCTGCAATCACGTGATTACTGAAAGAGTGCGAGGTGGAGAGGCCGCAGCTGGCCGTTCCAGGGGCACAGGCGGGTGTCGGACACCGCGAGTATGAGACATTAAAGGATTTCGCCCTAAAACAAAGTGTGAGTCGAATCCAATATTTTTTTAATACTTTCGAATACGAATGGCACAAAAGCGCTGACTTACGCAAAGACATCCTTTCTTCACCAACGAGATATGAGAAAACAAGTTTGTTCAACCGTATATAAGGTATGGCATGCAATAGCAACCACCAACCTTCTGAGCACATGGGCTTTCGCCCAACGGTAGACTTCATTTTACAGCAATTAACGCAGATGATCTTTATCCATGTCGCAAAGAGCTATTTACTTTTATAAGTACGGCCTATGCAGTTAGAATTCTCATGATGGACAGTTCCTTGGAATGTTCAGGAAGCAGCGGCACCGTTGTGCATGTCTACATGCCTCAAGACAGCGAGAAGAGTCGCTCACCCAAACTTGCATTTTCTCAATAAAATGCAAAGCACAGAATACTCTGCGCGCTGCCCATGGTGCTCTGAAAAACCCACATTAATGCGCATTACATGGATCTGCCGGGCCATTCCCGGCCTGCCCGTCATTGAACAAGCGAGTGTGGAGCGGTGGGAGGAGTTGCTTGCCAGCGATAGCCTTGACGATCAGATCAGTTTGATCGACAGGGCCCGCAGGGCGGTAATTGCCTGTGGCGTCCTGGCCTGAGGACAGCCAGCACTGCTAGATGGGACTTGCGGACCAAGCTGTCCCGTACCACAAACCTTTTTCTGACAATAAATGTTTTCCTTCCTTCCTTCGCTCACAAGACACACTCTAGAGATGATGTGTTAGTCTGCTCGACAGTGTTTAAATCTCTAAGCACCGATTCTCGAATGTGACAAGCAATGACAACTGATTGGCACGATGTTAGGTGCTGGTGTTTCATCCCAGCATATCCTAGAATAATGCTGGGTTTTCTAATTTTAACAGCGAGACTGTTCTTGGTCTAGGCTTACATGTCTGGGGACCGTCGTAGACCGTAGGTCGTAGTGGGGATTAGGCTTAGCGTAGTCGGTAATCCGTAGTGAATAAATCCCACTGCGGATATGTGCCACTCTTCCAACCACTCCCGCGGTTGGAGGGGTGGCACATTTACTACATGACGTAGTTACTACATTATTTCAATCCTAAAAATTATAAACACAACACAGAAAGAAAGCGAGAAGCGAGCCACATTTGGAAGTTCAACAAGATTTATTTGCCGCAAGCGCCCTCTTTGAGCTTGTTATATCTGTGACTTTGCGGCGGTGTCATTAGAATTTTAAATGAGAACAGCCTAGAACCCAACTATAAATGCGAAGACGAGGCGAGACTGCCTCTGTCCATTGAGTTCTCGTCACATAAGTTATTCCTTTCTATCCTTATCTTGCTTCACGGGCAGTTCTGTTCTCGGGTAAGGGAACAAGTCAAACTCGCTGTCAACCTCTGTGTCGGTTATGGTATGCACCAATGCTTCCTTTTCTTTAGTCCGTTAGTGCACGTGGGCGCCGCGTTGTAACTAAGAGAAACATGCCATGTGTTGCAAGGAAATGTGTTTTTAAAGACGATAGTCTTTCTTGGGATACTTAAACGCAAAAATTTTCGTCTGTATGTCCGTCTGTCTGTCTGTCGGTAACCCGATTCAGCTTCTCGGCCAAAGTTTAACTTCTTTCTGAACACCCGGCCATCTTGAACTGGTGTTCGCGTTCATATTTGTGAACATATTCGATCAAAAAGCAAATACTACGCATTCCTGAGGCACAACATTAATATGTAAGTGTCAGGACGTGTGTTCTTTATTAGAAAATACATAGGTACGCAATTCTAAAGACCCTAGTGTTTTTTAGGCTGTCTCAGGCAAGGCAAAACATAGTAGTACGGCCGGCACAAGACTATCGTCTTTCGACGACATTTGCAGCGAAGCACGCAGATACGCGGCCAAATTTTTTTATTTTGCTATTTGCCAAGTCGTCTGGAGGCAATGGCTCGAGATTCTCCTCCGGTAAGAATAAAAGAAACGATGAACCAAAATGGAGCGTGGGTGTAAGAAGAGTAGACGTGAAATATGGTTCCTGTTATATCAATCTATCCAACCTACGAAACAGGATCTGGTTGCGCATCATTAGGTTAGGGCTGCCAGTGATTCCGTTTATCCCTTTACGGCCTGACCCGCACAAACGTGTGGGTCAATAAAGACGCTCACCGAACGGCACCAGTTTCAGTTTCGGTTTCATAGCTCTGTGCCGCTGAAGTCAATGTTTACGGGGGTATATCTGTTTCAGTAGTTCAATAATTTCGAAGCAAGATGACGAGCAATCTTCCACGAAAAATGCCGTCTGAGCACGTGCGCCCATAGCAGCTACCTCTGACGTGTAAATTAATGCTCCTTTTGGTTACACATTTTTTTTTTCGGGAGCGTATGCATATGAAAGCAATATTAACACTTAGAAGAACATGGTTCGCTAGAAAATTTGCCCGCTTTTACCACGCACGCTGAGTACTCACGCGTGAAAAAGTCACCCGCACGTTTGTGCGGGCTGGGCTGTAGTCCTCGTCAAATGCATCGCAGAGCGGCGCAGCTTGGCTCGTTCGCGCGCTCTTGCGCCTGCGTATTCTGTTCTTTTACTGCCTTATAGCTTTCTTGGCATCTTATTGGCACTCCTTTGGTTAGTGTTTCCTGATGTTTTCTTATATCTGAAGTTAGCGACGCGAAGTGATGTGCGTGAATTGTTATCACCATTTACGCAGAAAATATTTTGTGAATGTGTTGTGGCAACATGCACTATATATAAATAATTAGATTTTACATTGCCATATAGATTTTCAGTATCGCCACTGAAGTTGTAAGGATAATAAATAACAGCGAGGGTTAAAATTACCTAACTTAACTAAATAACGTAATTGCCTAATTAAATTACCTAACTTGGAGCACCAGCTTTGGTGGGCGCTGAATTTTTTTTTTTTTTTTTTTTTTTTTTTTTTTTTTTTTTTCACGTGCAGAGATTTTCAAACCAGAGAATGAAGAATACATTGAAGAGATATTGAGCCTTCTTATGTCATGTGTCAGAATTGGGTAGGGACCACGTTGACGAATTGAAGATTTTCATATTTGTGGTTCGCGCCAACTTAGTGATGAAAACTGGAGTATGGAAGGCGAGTTTCTGAGCAGTCGCTTCCGTAATAAATCGGTCAGGTGACCACTCACCATATCCTGTCAGTTTCAGTCAAAATGATGCCTTTTGGAGGAAGACACATTCAGCTACAAAGTCTGACCTGCGTGGAGGCGGTGAGACAGCCGACGTTCTTGTTGATGTCATAACTCCTTTGCCGACTTTCTCGTACTAATTTATTGCAACGATCTTTGAAGTTACTGCTGACAAAACGGTAATGTGCCCTAGTTGTAGACGTAGAAAAACTTTGCAAGGAACTCTGCAAAATATCAAGCCGCTTTAGGTATGGAGCTGATCATGGGCTGCATCAGATTTCTGAGGAACTTTGCTCGTCACCAGGAGCCCAAGAATTGAAAGCGGAAAGAAAGATGTGTCCGCAAGATCAATCGTTTTGCAACTTTCCTGTAGTTTAAAAGGCACCCGGCATAGCCAAGTGATTAGACTCAGCTGTACCACTGGCGATCAGTATACGGCTTGACATCTGCACACCACTGCAGGCTGTCAAGTGTAGCTTCTTGTTCAAGAACGCGTTGTGTGAAGTGAAACTTATATCTGTGCCTCACAAGTGACACACAATACTTGAAAATGTTGCATTCGCAGCGCTGAACACGCATTTTTTTGCTTTGTCTTAGCCGTTATGAGTGTATTCCTCGCTGCAGTGAATCACATGAATAAAAGCCCAGCCCGCACATATGTGCGGGTCTGTTTTCTGGGTCAAATACTCCGATTCTTCCAGTTGAACCTTTGAAAACCTAATTACAATAGAGCAAATAATAATAATTTTTGAGCAGGTTAGCAATTGTTCTGTTAAATGTTTCTCGGGCACGAAAGGGTTATACTCCCGATTGCTTCATCAATTTACTTTTGCTCTACTTAATAAAATTTGAAACTACTTCGCGCGTAGCCTCGACAGGCCTTGTATTGATTTATTTTTAAGTGTGGGCTCTTCAGAGGCCCGCCTTGTCATCCATTCATAGATATCATGTGGCATGATAACGCTCCAAATGAAGTCGCCAATACAGGCCTAAAAATTCACCGCATCTCCACGAAGTGAATCATGACGAGTGGGCGAAGCACTGGGGATCGTTCTTACCGTAAATCACTCGTGACACTGCTCACTCGCGCATGTAAATGAGTGACAACGCGTTTGTACAGTATATGCAATTTGTTTTTGCGGCTTCTCGCGTCCTCAACTCCGGGGTAGCAGCTTGTTGTCGGCGTTGCCATTTTGACTTCCGCGGGAGACAGCGCTTTCACGATCGTTCTCATCCATGGCAGAAAGAGAATTTGTGGTCTGGAACGCGCTTATTCTTCATCGTCACCAGCGTCATCGTCATCGTCATGGCGTATAATGGTTACCTTGCATGTGCTGTGCCGTGAAGGCAGCGGCATCGTCATCGCACTAGCGTGGCTACGCACGGGAGACTGAGCGCCAGCTAGATGAGCTTCTACTCACATCATCATCATCATAGGGGCTCCCGTGAGTATCCCGTGAGAGGTCCCGTGTGTATCTACACCCGGTGTTCATACGGTGGCTGATTATAATCATGTCAATGATAATGGTAATGATGGTTCGGCCCTTTGTAATGGATTGGCAGGTTTGTAACTACCCACTCGTTACGCTATTCAGATGGTGTGACGCCTGGTGTGATTCTACTTTTCTGCGAGGCAATACGACATCTCCTAATGTAACTACCTGCCCCAAAAGACGACTGCATAGGGTTTTTAGATGCGAAGCATCTTATGCTCGGGGCTGTGTCCGACCCTCCCGCGTCCCTCCCGCGTCCGGCGTCCGGCGTCCCGCGTCCCACGTCCGGCCACTTTCATGAAGTAGGGAAACACCAATTATGCGAACCACAACACTGTAGTAATATGAAGGCCGTCAACCACTACCACAGTCATCAGAGTCATGGCCGAGAGCACAGAGAGGCTGCTTAGCAATGGCTAGGCAGGTGGTGTCTGTCGCCCAGGTTGACCCCATTCCTTGATCTTGCTTGCATGTGTTTGGAGGTGGCTTAGTCCGTCCCTCCTTCCCGCGTCCCACACCACCACAGAGCATGCGCGTCCCCTCCCCCTCTCTCTCTCCTCTCCTACGCCCCCCCCCTTTCTCTCCTCTAGGAATCCTCTACTCCACGGAGCGGCCCCCGCGTCCCACACCCCCCAGCGCATGCGCGTCCCCTCCCCCTATCCTCTCCTACGCTCACCCCCCTTTCTCTACTCTAGGAATCATCTACTCTACGGAGCAGCGCCCGCGTCCCACATCCCCACAGCGCATGCGCGTCCTCTCCTCCTCTCTCTCCTCTAGGAATCTACGGAGCGGCTCCGGCGTCCCACATCCCCACAGCGCGTGCGCGTCCTCTCCCTCTCTCTCCTCTAGGAATCCTCTACTCTACGGAGCGGCTCTCGCGTCCCACACCCCCACAGCGCATGCACGTCCCCTCTCTCTCCGCTCGTACGGTCCCCCCCCGTCCTCTCCTCTAGGAATCCTCTACGGAGCGGCGCGCACGACAGGTGGTGCGACAGCTGCATACTCCGCTGGGGGCGCCCCGATAGTTCCGCGGTATGAAAATGACGGAGCGCGCGCGCCTCATTCTCTCTCCTGCAGTGCCGTGATGAGCGCCCGGACCGCTGCCGTGAAACGAGAGCGGCGACGTTCCTCCCGCTCAAGCTAATTATCTCCCAGCTGCTTCGCATCCACACATGGTTCTCTTTAGCGGGAGATGGGGAAGTTTTAGGGGCGAAGCTCCTCTCAGTCTAACCTTGTCACGCGTCAGGCGTAACCAGCCTGATGGCGATGACGCTACCATCAGGGCACAGCACATGGAATGTACCCACTATGCGTCATAACGATGACGCGGCTGTGAGTGGTACGTCGTGAGCGCGCTGAAATTGAATGCGAGACATCGCAGCCACGTGATGATATAACTTTTATTTCTTCGTAAGTGTGTGCACAGTCTGCGCGATAAAGCTGATAGATGAATCATGCCGCTCGCTGGCGTTGCGGCGTGAGCACTGCTCCTTGGAAAGCGCAAACACGGTGGGTGGACCCGATCTTCGCCGCGGGCGTCTGTCAATCAAACTGATTGACGCGTGAACTCGGGTACAAGCTCGTTGATTCTGAGAAGGCCCCAGTTCAACTCGTGACTGTCATGGTGCCGGTGTGACTGTCAAAGGTTTCATGCGGTGGACGCTAAGCAGCAGCTTCTTTGCATATAAAATAATTTGGTCAGCCTTTACTACTTGTGCAAGGCTGCAGCCATCGAGGAGCTTGTGATCACCTAGCTTCTTCCAGCGTTTTAAGTCGGTCGTCTACTCAGTCTGCTCGGTATACGCTTCGAAGTAAAGAACAGCTCCGTCTTAATTCTGATTATACTAATTAGGCAGGACTTAATTACCAAAATATAGAACAGTTTTGTCTTGACTGGTAAGGTTTTAATTAAAACGACAATAATTACTTCGGGTGCAATTAGCCTGACCTTGATTAGTATGCAGCTAATTAACATAAACATAATTCGCATGATCTTGATTAGCATCATATTATTAAGGTCTAATTAGGATGACTTTACTTAGCGTGCTTATAATTAACGTCGCGTTAATTAGCCTGGTATTAGCACGGTCATAGCTTTACATGGCTTCATTAGCATGGTCTTAGTAAGGTATGGCTTCATTAGCTCGATCTTAGCATGCCTTGGCTTAATTAGCTTGTTCATAGCATCTCTTCACTTATTTAGCTAGGCGTACCGCCCAGCCACTTAGCTAACCAGCCGGGCGCACGTCCTCGGGCAGCGATCGCACACCATGAAGGGATGAAGAAAGCGCGCGCCAGTCGAGCAACGCGCAAGAATGTGCAGGCTGACCATGGCGATTGTACACGTGGCCTCGGGTTTAGCTACGGTCGCGATATTGTAAGGTGCTCGGCCGGAACTAATCTCAGAGGCCACCGTGCTAATTATTCTAAAGGACACTTAGTACAGACATTAAAAGCTTCAAAACGAATTTAAACAGCCCCTGCCTTTAAAAAATATCGTCAGTAAACCTTTCCGGCACTTTTACTGCATGGGTGCACTCCTGCACTCAGTGGAACGACAAACAAATGAAAGAAGATGCCTCTTGTTTGAAAACACCGCCCAATTTTGTCGACCGTCCTTGACGTGACGCCGCGTTCCATCGTAACCAATGGAACGCAGCGCGCGCTAAAGGGTGGACCTGAGCTTTTCGTACTGCTGGCTCGTTCAAAAGGGGGTGTCGCCAGAGCTCGGAAAGATCCCGAGTTTCGCCAAGCTCGGGCCATCCTGCATAGCGCCCCAGGTGTTCTTTAACGTGCACTGACATCGCACAGTACATGGGTCTCTGCTATTTCGCCTCCATCGAAATGCGACCGCCGCAGCCGAACATTTTAAAACTGTGTAAGTAAGTATGTAGACTAAAAATAAGTTACATTAATACATTAATTAAGGGGTGAGCACCAAAAGACTTCCCAGTGTGCACGAGGCGAGCCGTCAACACAGCGCTTTTAGTCGCTCCTTAGTGTCCCGTAGCCACTATTTTTTTAATTACATTGGCTCGAGTTCGCGGAGACACAAGTACAGGTATATATGCAACTGCATATCCGATTCAAGACCTAAGGTGTAGCTGGCACTGTGCACCCTTCAAGTAATTCTCCATATTATTAAGTGGTACTTATGTACATGTAAGTCACTGCTCGCCTAGAGGAAACTTTCTGAAACGACATGAAGAGGTTTCGTTTACTTAGTGAAGTTTATGGGGAACAAGATCGAGTTGTGTATTGTTTCAGCGTTAGGAAACTTCACTGAAGGAAAGCGCCGATGTTCAAACATGTGCTGCTTACAAGATGGCGCATATTTGCGGACATGCTATAATGACGTAATCAAATAACGCACAAGATTACGGCCCGTCATCATATCATTCTAAGTTAAGAAAAAAAAATGGATTCTACTAAATGACTGTCAATTTTTCTCGCATCCCACACATTCGCGAGCACTTTTAACAGTTATCAACATTTTTCTGACCTTTTCCCAACGTGCTATTTTTTTTCTCTACCTTTCCTCGCCCAATTCTGTTCCATCATTTTCTTGCTCTAGTTTTTTCTGAACACCCCGCTCCCCGTACTAATACTCCATGATTTATCGACGGATCATATTAGTCCCCTTGACCTTAATATCGATCGCAAAATACTGCGCAGCCTTTTACATACTACAAGAGTGCACGCCCACGCGGAAGTAACGTTCAAGTTATGCCTTTTGAACTCAAAATATTGGTTACTGTGATAAAAATGACCACACTGACATACCGGGAAGTGTTCACGAGAGCCGCGATGAAGCTGTACAAGTAGCAGTGTTGCGATGAACCGCTGGGTTCGAAGCGGTGCACGTCGAACGACGTTCATCAAGAGAGGTCATTTATAACTTCAAAACGCCGCAGCTAGCGACAGGAAGCGTATAACTATAAACAAGGAACGGTACAACGGAAGGACTATTATAAAGAGAAAAATCCAACAGGAAAAGACCTTACACCGGTGTGATATATGATAGTTCGAGAACGTACCATTGCACGTCAAACAGCGTGCCTTAGCCGCCAATAAACGGGTGCAAGTGATAAATTGAGCGCCCACGTTCTCGAACTTCTATTGCTCGCAGTCGATGCTCACGTGGTAGGTACGATACTAATGAGGCACTTGTCATAGCATTTTTACTCAATGTAAGTGCCGAGAAGGCGTTCAATTATATATCAGTGCAATCCCAAGTCAACAGACAAGAAACGCGGTGTGTATAATTCATGCTTCGTATGTGAGCGTAACTTAAAAATTACTGGCCCCTCTGTTCGCATTCTTCTCGTTCTTTCTCTGAGAGAAGTACGATGAATATACTAATATGGAACAATAAATTTAGCATAGACTGGTAAGTTATATCCTGAAAACTATAGTGTTTTAATTTCGCGCCCATAGGTTTACTGATAGATGGGAAAATCCATGCCAAAGGTCGAAACTTTTGAATTTCCCGCCGGGATCTCCTATGGTGACGTCATAGTAGAAGTGCGTTTTCGTATTTTGGTCAGATTGTCTTAACGAATTTTTCTGAAACTTGGTATGTCAATTTTCTGGCTCCCTCACAGGGCAATGTGCCCTATCTTTACCGTTTCGGAAATATGTAGGCTGTAGTAGACGCCATCAATATCTGAAATGTCTATGACTACACGGCTTCTGGTGCGGGAACTGATGTCTAGGTGGCGTCGCCAGCCGAATTATCTCTTTGCGTATTTTCTCGCCTACCAAGTGTCCTCTCGCCGCAAGCATGGTGTTTTACAGCGAAAGCTGTTATGAGATCACAACAAGGGTCGTTTCTGCGCCGTAGTTGTCCGCCGCCGCCGCCGCCGCCACCGGTGTCCGTAACCGATATCGCACGAAATAAAAAAAAAAACTAAACAAATAAAAAACATCTATGACCGAATGGGAATCGAACCCGGAGTCTTCTGCGTGGCAGCCCAGCACCATACCACTGAGCTACGTCACTTTTTTTTTTTCTTTCTTTCATGGTATTTATTATGCGTATTTGAAATTATCACAAACGCTATGATGTAGTGATGCATTAACCCAGCGACAATAATCGCACAAGCACTGCACAAGCACTACACAAGCATTCATAAGCTTACATACATATACTGTGCAAGTCCAGAGAAACAGGAAAAGTTCTTCAAAGCTTGTCACACAGGGAAGCTGGTAAGGATGAGCACCTCATCAAGATGGGGTGCCAGTCTGGTATGATATCTAGTTCTTCGTAAATGTCCTTTAGATGGAGAGCCATACGCATGAAATGCATACTTGAAGCAGTGACTGGTTCTGCATTACGGTCTTGCATGCGCGTTTTCCACAGACTGTGCAGTCCCATAAGGAAAAACATGTCAAAGGGCACTTCATCAAGAGACGTTGGGAGAAGGTAACGTATCGTATGTGAATTAATGATAAAATATTTTTTAACAGTTCTTTGAAGGATGTCCCAAAACAGAATGGCATCTTTGCAGCTAATAAAACAGTGTTCTGTGGTCTCTGGTACATCGCAGAGACGGCAGTTAACTGACGAAACAAAAATACCTTTCTTCTGCAACCATGATTTCACCGGCAGTGTATCAGTATGGAGCTTGTAAAAGAAGGTTTTTGTATCAGGAGAGATATACATTTTCCGAACTCGTTTTAGCACATCATGTCCTGGAAGGTCGGAATATACTGTGCGGTAAAGCGGAGGTGGGAAAAGCATGGATAACAAATCCTTGTAGAGTCTCCTGCGTGATACTGTGTATAAGTATTCTATTGAAAACCGGACCTTGAGGAATCGAACAGCGATGAGAACTTCCTGCATGAATCCCCACAAACACGGGCGCATAGAGAAATCTGAAGAAACAATCAAGTCAGGTAAGGCATTAACAAATGTAACCTGCATGAATGATCGAATAATGGGATGGGAACTGTCGCGAAAAAAGTAGAACCTTGAAACTATTTGCCACAGATATAAATGAACTAATCCCAGCCCTCCCTCCCTCACTGGCCTGAATAGGTTGTCCCGTCTCATTGGTTCAAAAGTGGAAGACCACACGAAAGTTGCGAAAGTCCGATGAAAGCGTTGTATGTAGGACCGAGCGCAATGAATAAGTTGCAATACATAGTAAAGCTTTGTAGCTAAAAATGTATTGCAAGCTTCAGCTCTCCCAAAGATGGAAAGGCGGTGTGGAACAAAAGTTTGGGCCTGTCGTTCAAGCTTAGGAACGCGTTCTTTCCAGTAACGTGCACTGAATCTGTAGGCATCTAACGGTACACCAAGGTACTTTGGTGGAGTACGAGTCCAATTAATTCCTGCGAACTTCTCCGGCGTACTACCCCATGACCCAAACCATAATCCTAAACTTTTAGATGAGTTTAAACGAGCACCTGATACAATACCGAATTTACTTATTGTAGATACCACATTCTCAACACTTCGTTTGTCAGAGCAAAAAGAAAGCTACGTCGTCTGCATAAGCCAATACCTTAACTTCATTGCCTAATATATTGAAGCCGCGAATACTATTGGATTGTATTGTGCTCAGGCATAGCGGTTCAAGATAAAGTGCAAACAGCAATGGGGACATTGGGCAGCCTTGCTTCACAGAAGAGCAAATAGACACCGGCTTTGACAGGTGTCCATTAATAATTAGACGAGTTGAGCAGTCATTGTAACAAAGTTTAACGCCTTCCAGCAACACAGAGCCAACATTTGCATGTTCCAGAAGGGAAAACAGAAAGCTATGACTGACACGGTCAAAAGCTTTGGCAAGGTCTACCTGTAGCATAGCAAGCTGTCCTTGACAACTGTAGCAATACTGAAGAAGTGTTCGAGCGATGTGTATATTTGTTTGTATGGAACGACCTCTAATTCCACATGTCTGGTGAGAACCAATAAGTATTGACATCACAAACTGTAACCGATTTGATAATACTTTAGCAAAAATTTTGTAGTCAACATTGGACAGCGCTATTGGCCTGTAGCCTTCAACGGAACGAAGTTTTTCCTTTTCAGAGCTTTTCGGAATCAGAACAGTATGACTTTTGCAAAAGGACTGCGGGAGAGTCTTCATGTCGTAACTTTTCCTAAATGTATCCAACAGAATTGAACTGACAGTTGTTTTGAATGATTTATAAAATTCAGCAGGAATCCCATCAGGGCCAGGTGTTTTTGACAAAGGTAGTTGATCAATGGCCTGCTTAACTTCCTCTAAAGTTATAGGACTACTAATGATTGCGCAGTCATCTTCGTTCAATGGGCTTAACAGAGAAACAAAATTTGCTTTGCGTTCGCCACCATGGTCATCAGGAAGAGCACTAAACAACACTTTGTAGTACCTTTCGAATTGCAAGATAATGTCTTTTGTATCTGTTAGAAGAGCACCGTTAGAACGCAGATCTGGAATAGACTTGGACAGTGCGTGGCGCCGCTCATCAAGTAAAGCTTGACGCGTCGGTTGCTCCGAATTCAAAGTCCTGCTGTTCCGAGATCGAATACGCGCGCCTCTGTAGCGAGCAGCATCATAATTTTGTAGCTGGCACTTAATGCTTTCAATCTCATTAATGTATGCGCCTGGTTTTTCGCATTCAATCTCGTAAAGGTTACAGAGGCTTTTAAATAATCTCTTCTCCTCATTCTTTCGATAGTACGATTTGACAGATCCAATCTCTATGGCTAGCGCACGAACCTCTTGCTTAAAAAGCTCCCAAGCAGCGAACACATGCAATCCTTTAGAAAAAGAATTTCTAACTGCCTCTTTAACTCTATTATTGAATTCCTGATCGCTTATGAGGTCTGAGTTCATCTTCCAAAGTGCCCACTGTGGTCGGAATTGAGTTCGGCGGCTTGTACCAATTTTTGCGATAACCATACAGTGATCCGAAAATGAAACTGGCTCAGTGCTGCACGAAAGTTCTCGAGGTAGGAGTGATGAAGATACGTAAATTCGATCAAGGCGAGCAGAAGAGCTTCCCTGAAGTCGAGTATACGCAGTTACTTGACCGAATGTACCAATGTCAATGAGCCCTGCATTATCTACGATACCACTTAAAACTTCACCACTCCTGTCTCGGTGACTATTAGGATTGCTGCGATCACTAGGATCGCATACACAGTTGAAGTCGCCCATTAGTACAGTGAAATATTCACAGTTAATTAGACTGGACATATCTTCAAATAACTGAACCCTTTTTGAAATCTCATTAAATGCATACAAGTTGATAATCCTCCACGGCACTCCATGCAACACAAAATCGCAGCATATGTACCTGCCTTCGCTGTCAACATTAGTACTAATTGCTGAACAAGGTAGACTCTTTCTCAGAAACAACCAGCAGCCCGCAGACAGACCTTTTGCATGTGAAACGCAAACGTTATAGTCGGACAGAAAGGGCCGTAGGGGCCCTCTCAGTGTCTTCGTCACTCTCGATCTTTGTCTCCTGGATGGCGACAAAGTCGAGGCGTTTTCTTGTAAAAAGCCTGCGGAGCTGCGCTTGTTTCTGGAAAGACCTAAGGCCACGAACATTCAATGTTGCAAAGATAAGTCGCTCGGACTGCGCCATGATGACTACCAACAATATGCTTACTGTCCCTTGTTATCACTTCTATAGGTCGCCGCCAACGGTGAGGCTTCTCTTGAACCCCCACCAGGCCTCCTAGATCGTGACCGCCGACAATTTCCGCTGTGTTTCGACGTTCGGCGACGACGCACCTTCCGATTCACACTCGCTGTGTCGCTCTCCTTACTTGAATCTGAGCTGTACGTCGCTCGTCGCTTGGGAATTGTCGCATCCACAGAAACGTGCATGTCGTCTTCTGACACCGTAGCAGGATGAAAAGGCTGCTGCGGAACTGAAGCGCACTTATCTGATGTTTCTTCACTGGACTTGTCAGAAGGTACGGCCTGTTCCTTAACAGGCTGGTCAGGACAATTTTGCTTCAACTGCTTGCATGGTTCACTCGGTTCTTCGTTTACCGCAGTTTCCTCAGACGCATCGACTGTTGTTTTCTTTGTGTCCTCGGTAGGCATTCTGCTTAAGCCGGTTGCATCTGTGCTTGACGAAGTGTCCCCTGTCGCATCGAGCACTTCTGTGGCATCCATGATATGCTCTTGTAAGTTTTCATCCGGTTGCTGCGTGCGTTGTCGTAGTTTGTTGGCGTAAGTCATGACACATTCCTCAGTAGAATGACCAAAGCGTCGACAGTCGTCGCAGCGAGGAGTCTTGCAGTTTCGACGAATGTGCCCCACTTTATTACAGCGAAGACAAAGTGGTGGCCGGCCAGGAATGAGAACAAGACTTTGAACTCCGCAGACTGTCAGGAGATGTGGAATGTCACCCACTCGGACTCCATCGGCAAGGGACAATACAACATCACGATTGAGAGTCCGCATTTGCTCCATGTCCGCCACTTTCCAGCTTTCTGTTGATATCGACTTGATCTTCCCGAAAACATGCAGTGCCTCTCGAACGTAGGTGTCGTCTAAGTGCTCAGGAAGCCACAGGAGCTTCATCTTTACTTCTGTGGGCTCCGGGTCAATCACAAGGCATCGACGGCCCTTGACGAGAAATTCACCTCGTGTGACTAACTTCGTTTTCGTCACTGTTGACTTGCACGTTACCATCCACACGTGCGACATTTGGAATTGACCTATCGAGCTGATTTCCTTTAGGTCGATAATGTTCCGGAGAGCATCTCTGAAGTCTTGAACACGGTAAAGGGCGACCAGCCAAGTCCGCATGCAGAAAAACGGAGTCCACAACCAGCTTACCAGTAGGAAGGCGAGGCAACACAACACGGTAGTCATTACTGCTGGCTGAAGCCTGAGCAGCACCTCGGCTCAAGGCCGATAGATCCTTTGAGGCGGAGAACATTAAAAACGCGACCGTTCGGTCCGTCGTCTTCGTCGTCTTCACTGCTTGAAACTGCGGTGCAAACTGACCCTATGCAGGCTTCATGTCGGGTAAGGATTCGCGTTAACGTGTGTTGTTAAGCGTTTTAGAACAGTAAACTAAGAACCGGGCGTCACACAAATCGAATTGCGTAACGAGTGGGTCGTTCAATGCTCCAACCCATTACAAAAGCCTCAGGCAAAATTCTTCATCGTCTTCAGCCACAGCATCAACAAAGTGCACATAATGCGTTACAAGAGTGTAGCGGGTACCGCGCTTTTCTGAAGAATGACGAATAATGGCATAGTAGACGCTTCCCCCACTACACAAAAATTATGATGATTTATATCGTAGTGGGTACTATGCAAGTAAGGTTGTTGTAGTTGCCCCAAGAATGTTTAAAAAAAAACTCAAAAAGGCTGCTCTCCCAGCTTTCGCTGTGGCTGTGCTGCGAGTTCCGCGCAGGCCTGTAGTTTTTTTTTGTTTTTGTCCACTGACCATGGCTCATACTGTGATCACGGGACTGGCCAAGTAGTAGGTTGATATTTTTTCATAATTTTCTGCGGAGTAACCTTCCAGCATTATATAGTAAATTATATATTGTGTTACATTGCCAATTATCAGTAACAATATATTTAAAGCCGGCAGAATTTAGCAAGGTATTCTTTCAGTCTCGATGGGGAATTTCTCAATGGCGAAAAAAAAAGTTCCTGTGGCTGTATTCCAGAGTAGTGGTCCTGAAAGAAAGAGTCTTTGGCAGACGAAAACTAAAATGGTACCGTAAAAATCCCGAGCAAGCGCCCAAGGTGGCCCACGTGACCTAAAAAGATAAAACGAAAAAGAACAGATTTTTTTTTACGTCGAAATATGCAACTAACACATTCTTCCATTTTTTAAAAAGAATTTCAGCCAATCTACAGAACTTTAAATGTCTAATTCATTTGGGAGTCATTTAATATTACCTTCACAAAGCGTACGTTATTCGAAAATTTTGTGAGATTTGTGCACGCATCGGGAAGGCGACTTTAGCACTATCAAGATATTTGCATTTTTTTGATCGTGATACTTAGCCCTACAATAGGGAAGGGAGTGGATCAAGGGCTCGTTTCAATTGTTGAATACAAAATAATGAGAACAACAGAAATTGAAGTCAAGGAAAGTATAGCGTTTGTACTTTAACTGTACCTTTTTTCCTAATTGTAAAGCTAGCTTTCCAACCATGCATCTTGCCCTATGCGGCTAGTCACTTACTGCAAACAGCATATTCAAGCGCCGTTTTCTTGTGCTGTGACATGGAAAATGTAGACTTGACTCTTCCGACATAAAAACGCACATTTGACAAGGCCCAGCACGTGCAACCAGAACCTCGTCTCCACTTGAAGCACGACAGGTGCCGCCATTGGTGCAAAAATGTTCCAAAAGCCGGGTGAGTTCATGATTTAAAAAAAAATCACAGCATATCCGCGGAGTGAATGATGATGAGTGGGCGAAGCTCCGGAGGTACATCATCAAAGACGTGATGGTGGTTGGTTGCATGTGGTCAAACGATATGCATGTGAGACCATATCGCGATGCCATGTGTTGTATGGCATCGCGATCGTCATCGTCATCAGCGTCATCGTTATGACGCATAGTGGATACATTTCATGTGGTGCGCCGTGATGGCAGCGTCATCGTCATCACACAGGGAGATACTGCTGGTTACGCAGGTGGCTACTACGTACTACAAACTACAAGGGACGCACGACCCACGGCAAAGACGTGGTGGTGGTTGGTTGCATGTGGTCAAACGATGTGCATGTGAGACCATATCGCGATGCCATGCGTTGTATGGCATCGCGATCGTCGTCGTCATCACGCAGGTGGCTACTACGTACTACAAACAAGGGACGCACGACCCGCGGCATAAGGAGCTTCGCCCCTAAAATATGTACTCCGACTTAACATAACAAAATATCACAAAAATTACATAGACGTTTCGCCACCTATGTGGGTGGCATCCTCAGTATGCACTGGCACCTCCGCTCATTTGGTGCCAGTGCATACTGAGGATGCCACCCGCATAGGGGGCGAAACGTCTATGTAATTTTTTATATATTTTGTTTTGTTAAGTCGGAGTACATATTTTTAGCCGTCATTGGTAGGGCGAATATGCAGCGCAGAGAAGTGCACTTTCGGATTGTGAAAATGGTGAAGAAATGTGAAGAAGTTGAAGTGAAAAAGAAATTAAACTTGCCGCTGGTAGGGACCGAACCTACAACCTTCGGAGAACACGTCCGATCTTCTACCTATTGAGCTACGAAGGTGATCGTCTTCCGTAGCCGCTTTCAATATATCGCTTCTCAACGTTCTTCTCTTTCCACGATATTTTTGTTGTTGTTCACCGATATATATCTTCTCGCATAACTTACAGTTCCTGGCGGAACTACACGAATAACTAATAAATATACAAAATGATAAGCTCTAATGAGGATAACGTGCTCGCGTCATCAACGCGATGTACGCAATTAATTCTGCGAGAATAATGCGCCAAATCGCTACAGTCGGTCACGGACGATGATAAAGCAGAAAGACGTTGGCTGAGAATGAATGGAAGTTTTAGTTTTATAATGAGCGGCTAGAGCTGCACTCTAAGAAAAACAATGGAGTACTCTCTCTCTTTTTTTTTTAGAGAGCCCGATGAAAAGACACATGAACTCTTTTTTAGAGATCATTATACCCTGATCGGAGAGTCGTGGCACGACCAATCGATAAGAGTGGCCGTGGTCGTCGTTGCAAGGCCGCTCGATATCTCTCTTTCTTTCTTTTTTTTTTTATCGAGCGCGGCTGTACGTGGGACACCAAAAGGGGAGATAACGTGTATTTTCAAAGAGTCATATACATAGCAAGTCAGGACTTGCTGAAAATGAGTAACAAATACTCTTTTTTTAGTGTACTTGTCAGATCGGAAAAGTGCAATGCAGGGCTGATAACGAGGGTAAGTATTGTTGTGGGTTGTGGACCTTAAGCTTACTGCTCAGATCGGTTTCCTCTTTATTTTAAAGCGGTCCGCCGCTGCGGAGCAGTGGTTATGGTTCTCGGCTGATGACCCGAAGGTCGCGGGTTCGATTCCGGCCGCGGCGGTCGCATTTCGGTGGAGGCGAAATGGTAGAGGCCCGTGTACTGTGCGATGTCAGTGCACGTTAAAGAACACCAGATGGTCAAAATTTCCGGAGCCCTCCACCACGGCGTCTCTCATAATCATATCGTGGTTTTGGGACCTGAAACCCCAGATATTATTATTCAAATTTTAAAGCGCATGATTCTGGGGCTGAACCTACTCCGCTCTTCACCTCTTGGATCCCCACCGCCTCCTTAAAACCTTAATGGGCCATGAACTACCACCAACTCTTTGTTAAAACACATTCTACAAACACTAAACTCTACCGTGAGCGGTTCAGCCAAATTTTGTAGTCGTGCACGGCCCGCATATTGTACAAGCAGAACTCGAAACTGCCACTTTCTCAAGCGCCCTCCCTTCAAAAAGAGGCACACTTCTGGCTCACTTTAAAGCTGCCGGCTCCTGGTCTCTGACGTCAGTGAAGAGATTGCTACTATTGGCCGAAAGCTGATATGCATCAGGAGGAGATTTTGGATCAGTTGCGCTTCATGCCAGGGAGTATCTTCAGGTCCCAGCGCTATGCATTTGCGCTAAATTTCCCACTAGCAACACTAGCGGGTAAAGAAAACACAATGGGAGAGTGATCGCGTATTCTAACGCGCTCTCTAGGTCACGAAGCACGCTGAGGTAACTTCTTTTCCCGTGTCATATTTCCCTGCGTAGGTTCCCGCGCGTTCGTCGGCACGAGAGAAGAGAGAAAAATGTTAAAGTGTGCGATGTAACCATGTAACACCGCTCGTTTTTGAACGATTCAAGAATTTTTTTGCGGCATTAGATTCGTGCAGCTTTAAACTCGAATACTGAGGTCACTAGATAGGTAGTTGAAAAAGTCATTTAGGACTTCTTTAATAATCCTCAAATATTGCGCACACGATCCCTATTTATGTTTGCTTTTTTTATGTTTTTCACAGCACAGCTGTTGTGCTCGAGGTTTACCGTGCGTCGTAGGTAGAAAATTATCGTCACCACGATCCGGCACGTGCTCTCTTCATCCTCTCCATCATAGGCGTGCGCACGAGGGGGGGCAGAGGGGGCGGCCGCCCCCCCAAATTACCCAAGAGAGGGGGGCGCAAAGTCGGCCCTAACCATTGACTTCATAGGGGAGGGGGGGGCGCTGCAACGAACCTTCGCCCCCCTGAAGGGGAACCCTGCGCACACTTATGCTCTCCATCATCTTCGTCCTCTTCGGCTTCGCTCCTAGAACACGTGCGCCTGTTTGTCCGGCGTGGCGTGCAATAACTCCGATAGGCGAAATAACAAGTACAGAGAGAAAGAAAGGTATACAAAAAAGCACAGAAAATTTCTTGGCTGAGGATGTCTTGGCGAGGTGAGATTCGAACTCGCGTACCCACGAGCCGAACGCGAGCATCGTAACCTCTCGACTATACAGGCACGATAGAACAAAATAGCGTAGTCTTGTATAATGTGGTTATAGTAAGTGGGTGGGAAAAATAATGCACGCGGAGGGGAAGAGATGTGAGGGTGAAGAGGAGGAGAGGTAAAGCATAAAGAGAAAGAGAAGCGAGTACAAAGATAGAGTAAGCACGAAGAGAGTGAGAGGGAGATAGAGAAAGAAAAAAATAAGAAATAACGAGGGACAAAAAAAAAAACAAAAAAATACGAGAGCATGCATAGCTATGTATAGCATAATACAGGAAGAACAAGAGAAGAGAGGGCTGAGGAGGTAAAAATCTAGCCATGCTAGGACCAGCTAAATGGCATCCAACTTTTCTGCTACCCAGGCTTGCAAGACATCCTGCAAGCTGCGCTGTCTTTTTTTTTTTAAATGCGAATGCATTTCTTAGTCGGGCTATGTGAGGCGTCCGGCGTTGTCCGCGGCGGCGTCCGCGCGCCGGCATGTGTTATCTCTCCGCTCTCACTCCCTCTCCCATAGCAACAGCTGCAGGCACGCGCGCTTATCCTCGCCCCTAGCAACCGGAGCATGTGGTGCGAGAGAGTGTAGGAGAGGGTAGGTGCAGTGCTTCGCCGCTTATTCTCTCACCGTTCTCTCTCCCCTCCCTGCGCCCCACTCTCCCGTCCGCTCGCACCTCACTCTCGACCGTTCGCTGGCTGGGCGCCTCTCAAGGCGATGACAGAAGTCGGTGAAGGCGAAATCTCTCGGCGCAAGAAAAGCATTCGCATTTCCTCACGATTCCCTTCGGGGAGGTGGGGGCATTTTTTTTTCTGTTTGATGCTTTTTTTCTTTTCGCTCTTCCCACCATTCTTTTTCCTTCCCCCCTAGTGTAGAGTAGCAAACCACATATTTTGATTCTGCACACTTCCCTGCCTTTCTCTAATTCATGTCTCGCTTCTTCTCACTCTCTCCCTCTCTCTCGTTCTTCGATGAATTCGCATCAGTAAAACAGCGCTTTTTTTTTTTGCAAGAGTGGCGAATATCTGACCACCGAAAAAACACGCAATGTGCCCAAAGCAAGCAGTTTGCTCATGAGAGTCTAAAACAAACAAGCAAGACATGCTAGCAGCAATGCGTGACTCGCTGAACGCGCAATATCTTTTCGGGCTTCGGTCCAAGCCTCGGCCTCCCTCAGGAGCTGAGTCGTCAGTCATCATTAGGGAGCCGCCGCGCAGTTCTCAAAGGCGAAAGCATTGTTTCGCAAGGACACCTCGCTTGCAGCGCTTTATCTACGTTCCGGGTGTGTGTGCTCATGCAAATGACCCGTGCC
>JALIZH010015125.1:0-80465 GCA_030522465.1 Rhipicephalus appendiculatus
TGATAGCGGCGAACAGAGCGTCGGCCGTCGATCAAACTGACAAGCGGTGAAGCGCGTCGGAATTTATACGCGTGCCATAGAATATTCCAGTCTTATCACTGGTTGTCGCGCAAGCTCTGGAATAAGCTCGAGTGTTCGCGTCTTGCGCGCAATCTTAACAAAACGATCTACAATGATCGCGAAGCTTCTAGAACAATGAGGCGCGGCTTGCGCTGAGCATTGCTGACAGCCTTTGAGGGCGAAAACCGAATATAGCGAAGTGAACATAAGAAACGCGCCTAGCAATATTGACGTTGAATAGGAAGAATCGGAAAGAGGGGGCACGCTGCTGGCCGAGCTTCCTCCAATCAGCGGCGGCTGAATGGAGAGTCCATTACACCGACACACCGAGAAAAGCTTGCCAAGTGAAGTGATGTATCTTATGCCCCGGTTCCCCGTTCGGGTTAAAATGAAAGGCTACCGGCGGCGCGCCGAAGATATTGCGCGGCGGCGGCGGCGGCGGCGGCGCGGTCACTCGTGAAATTTCGGCGGCGGCGCGATCGGCGCACAGCTCTAATTGCGACTCCTATATAAAGGACGCTTGCGTTTGCGAAGCATGAAAGTTATTTTCACTGCATTTCCAAGCAGAGGAAGTTATTTTCAGTGTATTTCCAAGCAGAGGCGTCGCTTTGTGGTAGAACAGCCGCTTGCCACGCAGACGGCCCGGGTTCGACCCTCACTCGGACCGGGAAGTTTTTGTTATTTATTTTATTTGCATCTTTCTCGATTTTTCGGTCACGGACAAGATGATGATTTTTCGCTCATAACCAACAACGCCGACGCCGGAATTTCTGCAAAACGAGCCTTTTAACGCTACCGCGTTAAAATAGAAACTGGTGGTATAGACCAGAGCACGCCTATCTCGCACCCAGGCACCTAGGCTCCCGGCGGCATACTCGCACCTAGACGCCATGTTTGTATAGAACTGCCAAGGCGTGTATCTGTTACATGGTAAGCGGCGTGTCCGGGACCTTAAAATACGAGAAAGCGCCTATCCACGCCGCTCCCGCTTACAAGAAGTCGTCTGGGCACCACTGCGCTGTCTTTGGATGCGAAAACAATCAGCGCAAGAGGAAGATATCACTCAGCACTGTCTGTGAAAAATGACAACACAACATGGGAGTCGTGCCGGTGCGGTGTTTTCAGATTGCACAGATTTCCATCCGCAACGAAAAACGACGAGCTCCGCCGCCAGTGGATAATTGCAATCAACAGGAGAAACTACGAGCCCAGTAGAAGTGTACGAGTAAGTACACTTACTGCGTGTATTCAAGCGTGTATGACGCCAGTTCGCTTTACAGCAGTAATTTGCGTGCAGTATGCCTGTAGTATGCGGCACTAAATCATTGTCGTACTCTTTCGCAGGCCGCATGCCAATAATAGGAGGTATTAGGACTCACGCGTGCACGCACACTGCGCACGTTTAGTACAAATGTAACGGCGTACTGTCGCGATGCAAAGAAACGTGAACAGCGGAAAGCGTGGCTTTCGACTCGGTCGAACTGCGACATGCCTTGACTGTCGCTAAGCGAATCTGTGCTTTCAGCCGGCGTAGCACTACATCTTGCGCTGGCTGGCACTTTCGCACGGCGTGCACCGCGTGTGTGGGTTCCGAGTGCCAGGCATGACTGGCAAATGATATACATATGCACTGCATGATCGCAAGCCGGAGCGGAATTCTAGCGCTACGGTGACACCGGCTGAACGCACAAGTTTTGCTTAGCGACAGTCAAGGCATGTCGCAGTTCGACCGAGTCGAAAGCCACGCTTTCCGCCGTTCACGTTTCCTTGCATCGCGATAGTACGTACCTGATAAAGTTGCTTCCGCAGTCAGCAATGCACGTGCTGTAGACATTCCGGACCGTCGAGGAAGGTCTTCTCAACGTTTCACAAGAAAACAGCACAAATTTCCAGGCGAGGAAAAGCGCGAGACATGCTTACAGCCATACTCGGGCTGGGAGGTTTCGCGTTTGAACTGCGGAGCGTCTGCTAGCCTGGCAGTTCCAGGTGTTGCTTCGCCGCGCATGCAACAGGTGGCGCGACGTGCTGCCTATTATGGTGGCACACACTGAACTCGCTGTGTTCTGGTGTATAGACCGTTTTCACGGAGAGGAGGAGCGTAGCCTCGAACCGGTGCATTTTCGTCACTCTCTCTCTCCACCGGCCGTTCGGCCACCGCCGCTGGTGTGGTGGGGAACGCCGCGATTTGCATGCGCGGCGCGTGAGAGGTCAATGTGCTTCCATTTTTTATGCGCTAACGCAGTTTTGCTGCCGAAAATCGAAATATCGGATGAGAACAGGTCGACAGGCTACCACGGCACTGTGTTTGGCTGCGACAACAACTATCGAAAGCTCAAAAGGCTGGCAGCCGAGACATGCGAAGTGTACCTTGCTTCGAAACGACTTTACTTGGGTCTCAGGCCTGCTTATCCGACAAATATTTTATTATGTGTGGTGTCTGTCATCGTGGCCGTTTCTTCATTACACCAGCTTGTGATTCTGTTTGGGTGCTGGAACACGTCACAACCTGCAGCAGAGAGAAGCAATGTCAAATCTGATGGTTAATACAGAAAATGTTTTGACCAGGATTCTTCTGTTGTAACATCAACATCCCCCGTTTCTATGCAACAGCAGATTAGTTACAATACCTGCGGCTACCGAAATTTAAGCGCGTGCAATTTCGAGATCACCGAATGAGCATTTTCCAAACTGCATGACAGAAAGGCCCCACATAAGTGTTCTTTGGCGCAGGAACATGCCTCTAGCGTTTCTTCATTTCTCCACTTGTCAATTTTGCGACGATAATCGGGGCAGTTTTATGACAACCGCACTGATTTTTTTTTCACAGCAGCCTGAGTGTCGTGAATAATCTTCCCACAATCGTTAAAGCCAGGTCGTTACCTGAACACGTGCGCTTATCATGCTATGCTTCTTAAAAACACACACACACACAACAATGTTACAAAAACGGGCGCATTTTCGGCGTATCGCCAGTGGCGGCTGCTCGCGCCGAAGTGAATTTACGCCATGCTATGCTTCCAGATGTGCAAGACATTTGTTATGATTTTCTCTTTGTGTGGCTCCTATAAGGAACTTTGAGCTCATCTGTCGTATATCCAGTTCTTCTACTGCGCAACGATCAGACACAAGCTTCTGACTACGACGACGACACGAATCAACACATGCATCGGTGTTTGTTTCCTTCATTCCATAAACTTTGTATTGCGACGTTTTGGGCGGAACCATATAATCTGCTAGCGATGATAGGGTTACGTTGAACTTAAAGAATTACGGCAAAGAAACCCGAGAGTCATTTTAAACACTAATGCGCGCACTTAAAATGCAGCTGGACAATGGCGTACGTATTCGCTCGTCTCCATTTACGTTTCATCTATTACTTCGAGAGTTGTCCGTCCGCCTCGGTGGAACAGTGGCTACGGTGCTCGGCTGCTGACCCGAAGGTCGCGGGTTCGATCCCGGCCGCGGCGGTCGCATTTAGATGGAGGCGAAATGTTAGGGGCCCGTGTACTGTACGATGTCAGTGCACGTTAAAGAACACCAGATGATCAAAATTTCCGGAGCCCTCCACTACGGCGTCTCTCATAATCATATCGTGGTTTTGGGACGTTAAACCCCAGCTATTATTATTATTCGAGAGTTGTCCAAAAGTTTAACGCTATTGCATACTCCCAGAACCCCACAAGACCAGCAATAACAAAACATACCAACCAATTACCCATTTGCACGTGCTGCTTAAGGAAGGCATTGAAATTCTAGTCACCTCCTACGGCTATCGTCGGCACCGCTGCAGGAACGTCTCGTGGATCGCCGCTGCGTTGTGTTTCAGCCATTTCGATGCTCACAGCTTAGCAATAAATTACTAGCACCTTTACACTTGCGAAGCGTTGCTGTGTTTTGACCATGTACTGCGAAGAACAGCAATACCCTGTGAACTGAGCGCATACTCTGCATACACCGCCGCAGATCCCCACACACCGGCACGGCGGCGAAACATCGCAGACGCTAGACGGCGCTGCGGCGGAAAAAATGGCAGCCTCCTTGTGAAATTGGTCTATGCGTTGCGCGTTTTCCCTTCTCTCCGTCGCGCTTCCGCTCGCTTCCGTGCACGTGCAGCGCCTCGCAATAAAAAAAGAAACTGGAGGTAAACGTCGCGCGTTCTCCCTTCTCTCCGCCGCGCTGCCGCTCGCTTCCGTGCACGTGCAGAGCTCTCGCGCAGCGCTTCGCAATGTACCGCTTGAAAAAGATCTCGCCGCTGGACAGGCACTTAGGAAAGCGAACGTAATCAAAGGAGAAAAGTTCGCTAATAACGTTAATCGATGTTCCACGTTGTCGACTATGAAAAACATGTGATTGTTGTTTAGATCTGCATGCTGGCAGTGGCAAACGTGTACTGTAGTAAACGAACTTTCGCGGCGTGCAAAAAAAAAAAGACAAGAAAGGGAAAGAAACAGATTACACGGCCATGGCACTAAGAAGCTTGAGAAGGTTCAAGTCGTCCTCCGTACCGCTGGAACTTCACCCGCTGACTTATCCACGGGGCAGCTAGCTTAGCTTAGCTTTAACCACTGCGAAGCAAGTATACCGTCTGCTTGGGCGGGGATTAAGTGCGTGCCAGTTCATGATGATGATCATTTTCTATCTACGACACATGGCCGACCTCGACCTTAACAGCTCTGCTGTAAAAAAAAACATTCTGAGTGCATGCTTTTCAAATTAAATAGCTTTATAGCAAACTCTTTAATGTTTATTTAGTAGAATTGAAGGGCTAACTGTTCAACGGGCCATCAACTACTCCTCGGGCTTCATGGCAAACTGCATCCATCCTGCTGATAGGAGACTCCTATGAACACTTCAGGCAAATTTTGCATTCGTGCAGAGCAGAGGAAGCTTAGAAGCAGAGGCTGCAGTTGCCATTTACCCGGTGCCCTCTTTTTCGTAGAGGCCTGTGCCCACTCTATTCGGAGCTGCTGACGCTTGCTGTTTGACATTGAATAGCAAATTGCATGCTATTAGCTAAAGCCGGCATAAATCAAAAGTGACGTTTGGATCAGATGTACTTCTTGCCATGGGGTGCTGCCATGCTCTGGCGCTGCACTCCATAGTCAAAATGAACAATACTAATGCATGTTGCTGGGCGAGCCGGTCGCACATGATTAAATAAGGTCGTGCGCAAAGGACACAGGGACGAGGAAGTGAACTGCGCCCGTCCTGGTTCACTTCCTTGTCGCTGAGTTCTTTAAAGAACCTTGTTTAATCATGAACAATACTAGTGCGCAGGAATCGCAACGGGAAAGAGCGATCACATTTCACCACGCGTGCTCAAGGTCATGACATGCACCGATGTACCTTCCTTCCCCCATGCCGTCACTACCTGTGTAGCTTCCAGCGCACTAATTATGCCAAGAGAAAGCGTTTAAAGTGCGCGACAAATCCCTGTAACTCCGCTCGCTCTGAACGGATTCGAGAAAGTTTAGCAGCAATCACCTAACACGCAATTATTAGTACTTTTAAGTGTTACGTGCATCAACAAAGTATACCTTCATTCTCCATTTAGATAATTATTCATTCTAACCTATTCGTCTATTACTGATAATTATAGTGCAGTCTTCAAATGTACGCTTCTGCACTACTTTTCAGGACATCCTACTCTAGCATCATCAGACCCCAGCCGGTCTCACAACACACGCCCTGGTGTTTATGCTTGGAGGAATTACATCCAGGTGGAAACAGACAGTAGCACACCACTTTTCAGGCAAATGTTGAATCGCTTTGTACCTTCTCAAGGACAAAATCAGTTTATCTAGCCAACAGTGACTCCCTATTGGCTCTCATTTTACACTTTCCATTTAAATGAATCTCCGTAGACTGCAAAACTAAACACGCAAGCTCATCAGGCAACTTTTGGTCATACCACCACACTGAAACAGTGATTATGGTACTTGACTGCGGGTTCGAACTCAGCCGCTGTAGTCGTATTTCAGTGGAGGTGAAATGCTAGAGACCCATGTACTGTTTATTGTCTGTGCACTCTAAGGCACCCCAGATAGTCATAATTATTCGGAGCCGTCCACTAGGCTATAGCTCATAATCGTATCGTGGTTTTGGCACATTAAACCCCAGAGTAACATTAAACACCAGAAATATAACTTTTGTCGTTTTTTTTTCTTTTCAGCTGACCCCTCTGATGCAAAGCAGGTATCGGCCACACTGTTTGAGATCATCGAAAAATGTGAAGCAATTGGTCTATCTGTAGACCATGTAACATCTCAAATGGGGAGTGGAAACCAAGCCATTTGGAGACTGTGCAATATAATGGCCCCGAAGTGCGGGCGTCTTCGGACCGTATGTCCTCGCCCCTGTGATAAAGGCCGCAGCCTGCACTTCCTTGCGGATGCACTCCACCTTTTGAAGAACTTGCGCGGTAACTTGGTCAGGCAGCAGAAGAAAATTCTGCATGACGAGACTGCGGTTAAGAACAACTATGAGATAAAGTATTGTGACGATGGAACGCGTTTATTTACAGTATGCAGAATGATTGCGAGAGGTACAGCTCAGAGCGCAAAGCAGTTGACCGAGCTGCTCGCGAGCCAGTGCCGCCTCGTCCTCTTCATCCGCCCACCGATAGCATGTTTCACTTCCCCGTTCGCAGACGATGCCCACTGGTCGAGTCAGTAGGAAGGTTGACGGTGATACGATTTAAGGCACGCGACGTGGGTCAGCTGTGTCTTGCTCGAGCGCCGACCATTGCTTTTGAAGCTGGAGATGACGTATGTCACATCGCTGAGGCGGTCGAGAATGACAAATGGTCCGGAGTAGCGGTCCAAGAACTTTTGGCACAAACCACGTTTGCGCACTGGCGTCCACAACCACACAAGTTCACCTTTTGTGTAACAAACTGAGTTATGGCGGGCGTCGTAACGGGTCTTGGAGCGCTGTTGAGATGCCATGGTTCCGAGGCGTGCGATGCGACGGGCTTCTTCAGCGCGACATAGTGACTCGGCAACCGATGTTTCCACGTCCAATGTAAAAGGCAGAATAGTGTCAAGACAGCTGCGAGGGGAGCGACCGTCGATCAGAAAAAAGGGAGAGTATCCTGTCGTCTCGTGCTTCGCGGTGTTGTATGCGTATGTGATGTAAGGGAGTACTTCGTCCCAGTTTTTGTGTTTGGCATCGACATAAATTGATAACATGTTCATTAGCGTCCTGTTGGTACCTCTACGAGACCATTGGTCTGTGGGTGACAAGGTGTCGCATGGCGGAATTGGCTGGCAGACAGGCGCAGATCTCTTCAACGACGTCAGCGATGAACTGACGTCCCCGGTCGTTAATGACGGCTCGTGGAGGGCCATGGCGTAGAATTATACCTCGAAGCATAAACTGCGACACGTGAAAGGCTGTTGCAGTAGGAATTGCCACAGTTTCCGCGTAGCGCGTCAGGTAGTCGACGCAGACGATGACCCATCGGTTAGCACTGGCTGACCGCGGAAACGAACCTAGAAGGTCGACCCCAACGATCTCGAAGGGAGAGCTAGGAGGCGGTACGGGATGGAGAAGTCCGGGTGACGTAGTCGTGGGACGCTTGTGACGTTGACACTGTTCGCAACCCGCGACATATTTTTCCGTGTCGCGTCGCATGTTGAGCCAGTAGAACCTTTGCTGGATACGATGAAAGGTTTTGGCGAAGCCCATGTGCCCGTTGGTTGCGTCGTTGTGAAAGAACCGGAAAACTTGAGAACGTAAAGTGCGTGGAATTACCAGAAGCAGACGGGCGCCTTGACCGGAATAATTCTTTCTGTAGAGGACGGCGTCGTGAAAAACAAATGAGCTTGAATTGGCGGGATCATTCGAGGAGGCAAACATGGAATCTAAGCAACGGTCCTCGTGCTGGGCTGCCCGGAAAGCCGCGAGGTAAGGGAACTGAGAGTCAATAGCGGCGATAAACTGGTGGAAGTTGTCAGCGTCGCACTCCGTCGTTGGTAGAGGAAGTCGTGACAGGCAGTCAGCGTCTGCGTGACGGTTACCGCTGTTGTAGCATACCGTAAAGTCACTCTTGTAAGCGTAGGGCCCATCGCGCAAGTCGGCCAGATGGGTCGCGTAGGCCTACCAACCAGCAAAGAGAGTGATGGTCGGTGATGACTGAGAAGTGACGGCCGTAGATGTATGGACGAAATGTGTGTACGGCGAAAACGACGGCGAGGCACTCCAGTTCTGTAACTGTGTAATTGCGTTCTGACTTGCTCAGTGACCGGCTTGCATAGGCGACGACGTGTTCAGCATTGTCGTGGCGTTGAACGAGCACCGCGCCGAGACCAACTCCACTGGCATCGGTGTGAATTTCCGTGGGAGCAGAGGGATCAAAGTGGCGTAGTATTGGCCCGGAAGTGCCTCGAACTGAAAAAAAGAAAGGTATTTAAAATATATAAAGCTAGGATCACAACACACTGACTAGAGCATGTCAGCCCTCTTGGGAAAACCGAAAAACCGACAGCTTCGGCGGCTTGTTCATCTTCTGCTTTAGTTCACTCGAGTGTTCTGCTGTGTGTGAAGATTGATGTGTTTGGGCGTCACCTTGAAGCTGTTACAGCAGATGAGTGGAATCTTGAACGCGTCGCCATCGTGGCGTTCAGTGTGTCACTGCCTAACCTATTGCGCTTCCGTGTTTTGACGTCGCTCACCCACGAGAAAATGCGCTCTGCGTCTGCGTTTGCATGTGGGATAGATAGACAAAGTTTAGCGAGCTTCGCCACACCGCTGAATTGTGGCTCGCCTTGGAAATCTTTAATTTCGCCGATCTCCTTCCACATGGCATCAATACTCATTGCGCGAAGAGACGCTTTTTGTGCATCTGAAAGAGAGGCTGGGATCTGCCTCCGTTCAACCTGAACATCATGTTTGTTCAATCTCTCCGCAAACATTTTAGTCAGCTCGGAGAGCGATGGCACTTCTTCACGGCCTTGATATGATAAGGCAACATCAGCCTGAAGAAACGACATTTATTTTACCAGCGGGTCTTTGTAGGACAGTCGAGTGTACAGCTGTTGAACTGCGGTGACGTAAAATTGCAGGCATCTCTTTCTGAATTCGCCTTTTCCTGCACTGTCACATTCAATCATAGATAGTTGTTCCTCGCATTCACTTCCTAACTATACTTGTTCAAGGGGAACGTAAGTGCCAGGGTCATTCTCATTCACCTCACAGCCCTTCATCTGCAGCTGCTTCGCTGTGACGAAATTCATCAGAAAGCTTTTTATAAGCTTCTCGCTTTCGTAATGCAGGGTATGCACGAGCACGTCCTCTGACTGCAACAGTGCATTGAAAACTGTGATATTCTTGAGCGAGAACCCGAGAAAAATCAGGTACGCCTTATTGTATGGATTTCTTATTGTTTAGAGGCATCGATCTGCACTCAATAGCTTGTCTTCCACACGTGCAGCGAGGAAGAAGTGCTCCAGGGCAGTCCACTGTTCCAACAGCCGGTTGACGCAGTTAAACAGCGCTATCCAGCGAGCGTTAGGAGGCTTTAAAAGCTTGTGTTTTTTCATTAGGAAAAGCTCCTGAATTTCTTGTATCATTGCGCATCTTTTTGCGCGCTACATGCGCCAGAAACGATTGCGACATGCGAAAGCCTTATGTCCACAGTCTTTTCATCGTTATAAAAAAAATTTCGCCGCCCCTCAAAATTCCTTGCAATATCGCGAAGATTCCCTTTTTTCCCTTTCGTCCAAAATGACTGTCGAAAATTCCCTGAAAAGGGGAAAATTTCCCGCACGGAACATCACTGGATGGCGTTCGAGCTTCTAGAACCACTAGAATTTAGTAACCAGTTATTCGGTTCATCCGGTTTATCATTACTACATCTGAACATAAGGAGCCTACAGCGACATTATGACGAATTCGTTGATCTTTGTGCTACACTACACCACACATTTCACTTCATTGCTTTATCAGAAACCTGGTTATCTGAAAACACGTGTCAAGCTTACCCACTCCTCGGCTATCATCTTGAAGTCGCTTGTTGACGAAGCTTATCAAGCACCAAAGGTAGTGGAACTGTGCATGGAAGTGTAGCTCTTTACGTAAAAAACGACGTGGTATACAGTTAGAACAGATATAGCTTTCAAAACTACATGGTGCGAAATGCTTGTCATCCAAGTACTTTCGGATAAAACAGCCAAAGGCGTTGTACCGCATAAAAATAAACACACACTAGTAGGTGTGGTTTACAGGTCTCCACAAAACAATAAAAATGAGTTTCTTGCTGAATTAGATCAGTGGCTTAATAAGAACAGAAAGAACACTCAGATCATGGGTGATATCAACATTGATGTCAATGGAACCGATATTTATGACTACACGGACTTGCTAACGAGTTACGGTTTACAACAGTTAATCAAATCACTAACACGCATTACTAACTCAAGGCAGAGCACATTAGATCACATGATCACAAACATATCTGACACGAGGTTCTCTAGTAGAACACTGGCATCTGACATTACTGATCATCTGCCTGTCTTCGCAACCATGCCATCGAGTAACCTGTCACGTATTCCACAGAAGCGAAAATGCAATCATGACATCATTTTTAATGCCCTAATGAAGGGAAATTGGCACTCTGTGTATTCACCAGATACCACTGACAAAAAATATGAACAGTTCATGAAGATATTTAATAGCTGTAAAAAACTAGGTGAACGTGTCTCTGTCGTATCGAAAAGAAACAAAGCGAAACCCGTGGCTAACAACTGGCATTTTAAAGTCAATAAATCAGAAGGATAACATGTATAGGAAATTAAAGCGGAAACCACACAATATATGTTTAGAAAACAGGTACAGGACATACAAGAAAAAACTTGAAAGTCTAATCATGATTTCTAAGCGAAATTATTTTCACGCTGAAATTACACAAGCTCAAGGTAACTCAAATGCTACATGGAAGACGATAAACACCGTCCTCAACACGACCAACACAAACACTATATGTGGAACGCTGGTGAATGACACAATAGTGAGTGACCCCTCTGTCATTGCTCAAAGCTTCAACAGTTACTTCACGACACTGACCAATAATTTAGTTGTTAGTGATTCAGATAAATCACATGAAGACACGGCAACAATAAGCAACCCTTCCAGTTTTCTTTTTCTAAGGCCCACCGATCCACATGAAGTGAGAAGTGTAATTTTGTCGTTAAAGAACACTTCTTCAATGAGTCTAGACATGGTGCCGGTATCACTGCTAAAACATTGTTCGACTATAATTTGTGAACCCCTATCACATATCATTAATGAAATCTTCACTTCGGGATCATTTTCGACGCTATTAAAGGTTTCCAAGGTTGTGACAGTATTTAAGAAAGGAGATAAGTTAAATGTCAAATTACCGACCAATATCCGCTTTGTCCCCTTTTCTAAGGTTTTTGAGAAGGTAACACTATCCCGACTAGACAAGTATTTCACAGGTCAGAACATTTATGCTAAAGAACAATACGGATATCTAAAAGGAAAGTCGACTGAAACAGCGTTAATTAACATCGTGGAAAAAACAAAATAAACAGAAAGAAAGTAATTAAGTATGGGTATTTTCATGGACCTAACCAAAGCTTTCGATCTTGTGAACCACGAGATACTGCTGCAAAAGCTTGAAAGGTATGGCATTCGTCGAGCACCATTAAGCCTAATTAGCACGTATCTCAGAAACCGGCAATAGTATGTGATGGTCAACAAAATCACCTCATCTGAAAGAGTAACTAACAATTGAATTCCCCAGGGATCCATTTTGGGCCCTTTTCTTTTTTTGTCATTATAAATGATCTACCTCACTATCTCTCGGAAGACTGCATTTTATATGCAGACGATACCAATATCTTCCTGACTGCTGAAACAGAAACTGAGCTTTACGATAAGGTAATGACATCCTGCAAAAACTATCTAAGTGGCTCCACACTAATTGTCTGCTCGCAAACACAAAGAAAAGTAACTATATAGTCTTCATTGCCAAAAACACCCGACTAATGAAAACTACGTCGTTGAACTTCAAGAGCTTTCCTTTAGAGCGGGTTAATGAGACGAAATTTCGCGACATCTACCTCGACAGCCAACTAAAGTGGCATAAACACATTCATGAAACAATACTATTCATATATAAGAAAATCCCAATGTTATATAAACTGCGTTACATTTTTCCTTTGCTCACCTTTTGCATTCTTTGTATCAGCTTTATATATTCACACACTACATAAGCTATTACCATATACGGCCTCACATACCCCAGCACATTACTGCCAATTATTGCAGCACTAAACACAGCGCTTCAAGCAATTCTCTTTCTAAAGAGAACGGATTCCGTGACATTCGCATACCCATGACTTAACATTCTTCCTGTGAAACACTGCATTGATTACCATGTTCTCATTTTACTATATAAAATCATGCACAAAATCATACAGCGTCCCTCAGTAAAAATTGCTTACCGAAATAGCCCATACCCGATACGATCAGTGACCTCCAATAGTTTAACCATTCGAAAATACCGCACTAATTATGGATCATTTACATTCACACATACCGCATCACATCTTTGGAACAAACTACCCACTGACATAACCGAACCAAAGTCATTTACTTGTTACAAAACTAACCTGCGTTCTTTTATACTCTCGTCCCTTCTCTGATGAAAATGTCCCATATTCTTAGCGCCATACACTTTTCTCACGCGCTCTATGTTTGTATAACAGAAAAATGACATAAGGGCCCCGTTCACAACTCCTACGCGAGTTACGGCGCCCTGCCTTTATAACATAACCTATGTGTCATCTTCATGTGAATAATAAAAGTTTTAAAGACGATAGCCTTTCTTGGGATACTTAAACGCAAAAATTGTGGTCAGTCCGTCTGTCTGTCTGTCGGTAACCCGATTCAGCTACTCGGCCAAACTTTAACTTCTTTCTGAACGCCCAGCCATCTTGAACTGGTGGTCGCGTTCATATTTGTGAACATATTCGATCAAAAAGCAAATACTACGCATTCCTGAGGCGCAACATTAATATGTAAGTGTCAGGACGTGTGTTCTTTATTAGAAAATACATTACGTACGCAATTCTAAAGACCCTAGTGTTTTTAGGGGCGAAGTTCCTTAAGCCGTGGGTCGTGCGTCCTCGATGTATGTAGTTGTAGGTAGCCACCTCTCGCTTAGTTCTTGGAATGTCCGCTAGATGGCGGTACTTGTATATGATGAATATATTTAGGGGCGCAGCTCTTTATGGCATCACCTCGGCGGTCCTCGGTTGTCCATGCATTCTGAGTAGCCAGTAGGCACTGGATTTCGACCTCCAAGGTAGTGCCTGTGTGAGATGTCTCCAGTGCGTGATTAAACAATAAAAAAAGCCGGCAGATCCCACGAACTGTGGGAATCGATGTAATGTGAAGCAGCCAGGAAGGAGCAAATCATGCTTTACATAATTTGCATGTCATGTTTTACATGTTACGACGTGTCATTTGTGTTCGTCATACAGTCACGTCGCGATATACCAATTTTGGTGTATGCCAAGCTAGCGAACTGGACGCAAGCGCACCATGAGCGTGGCATGTAAATGGCATTGTAGATGACATGCATGCCAATATTTTCATGTTACCACCTGCCACTTATGTTCGCTATACAGTCATGTCACTCAATACCGAATTTGGTGTATATCAAGCTAACGAAACGGCCGCGAGCGCGCCATGAGCGTGGAAAGCAAGTAATGTCGCTCATGACATGTCATGATTTCCATACTACCACTTGTCATTTATGTTCGTCATACAGTCATGTCACTCAATACTAAATTTGGTGTATCTCAAGCTAACGAAACGGCCGCGAGCGCGCCATGAGCGTGGCATGTAAATCATACTTTTCATGACAAGTTAGTCATGATTTTCTGGATATGACCAGCCATTTATGTTCGCTATACAGTCATGTCACTCAATACCAAATTGGGTATATAGCAAGCTAACAAACCGGCCGCGAGGGCGCCATGAGGGTGGAATGCAAGTCATGTCGATCATGAAGTCATGATTTCCATATTACCACTTGTCATTTATGTTCGTCATATAATCATTTCACTCAATACCAAATTTGGTGTATATCAAGCTACCCAAACGGCCGCGAGCGCGCCATGAGCGTGGAATGCAAGTCATGTCGCACATGACAAGTCATGATTTCCATATTATGACTTCTCATTTATGTTCGTCATACAGTCATGTCACTGAATACCAAATTTGGTGTATATCAAGCTAACGAAACGGCCGCGAGCGCGCCATGAGCGTGGAATGCAAGTCATGTCGCACATGACAAGTCATGATTTCCATATTACGACTTGTCATTTATGTTCCTCATACAGTCATGTCACTGAATACCAAATTTGGTGTATATCAAGCTAACGAAACGGCCGCGAGCGCGCTATGAGCGTGGAATGCAAGTCATGTCGCTCATGAAGTCATAATTTTCGTATTACCACTTGTCATTTATGTTCGTCATACAGTAATGTCACTCAATACCAAATTTGGTGTATATCAAGCTAACCAAACGGCCGCGAGCGCGCCATGAGCGTGGAATGCAAGTCATGTCGCACATGACAAGTCATGATTTCCATATTACGACTTGTCATTTATGTTCGTCATACAGCCATGTCACTGAATACCAAATGTGGTGTATATAAAGCTAACGAAAATGCCGCGAGCGTGCTATGAGCGTGGAATGCAAGTCATGTCGCTCATGAAGTCATGATTTTCATATTGCCACTTGTCATTTATGTTCGTCATACAGTAATGTCACTCAATCCCAAATTTGGTGTATATCAAGCTAACGAAACGGCCGCGAGCGCGCCATGAACGTGGCATGTTAATCATTATTTTCATGACAAGTTAGTCATGATTTTCATGATATGACCAGCTATTTATACTCGTCATACAGTCATGTTATGTCATAAAAATTTGGTACAAATCCCATTGACGATACGGCCAGGAGAGCACAAAGTCGCAGGCGGCTAGATAGATAGATAGATAGATAGATAGATAGATAGATAGCTAGATACGCTCAAACTCGCCGAAGTTCGCTAAGAAATGCTTCACATTTAAAATACACAACGTACATGTAAAATTAAAGTGAGCTGCGAGTCGCCATGACTCTCATCGACCCTTTAGTATAAATGCGCCCGATCTCACGTCGTTGATGATGTACTGCGCAGAATTCGCGGAAGATTACCGGTTTACCGACGCACCTCCGAAGCTTCGCCCACTCATCATCATTCACTCCGTGGATATGATATCGTCATCTCCAGTTCTCGTCTCGTTTCCGAGAGGGCGCTGTCCTATAGACATGCGTTTGGGGGGCACACGGGCCCTTCGGTGTCCAGGGTAGCGTGTAATGAGGACAACAACCAGGGGGGACTCTGTGACAGGTAGCATAGCGAAAAACCAGAGAAAAGGTAAAAGAAGGGAGAAGGCGCGTGTCGCAATTGGTTACATTAACATGCAGGGTGGCAGAAAAAAGGCAAAATGGTTAGAGATTGAGGGACAGTTAAACAGGTGTTTATGCGGTGTTTATGCGGTTACAGGTGTTTATGCGGTTACAGAAACAGACCTTAGAGACTTGGAAGAGCCACCACATATTGACAATTACATTTGGGAAGGATGCAACAGGATCATATCAGAAAGGAGAGGTGGGGGGTGTTGGAATGCTAATTCATAGCAGAGCAAAATGGGATAGAGTGAAGCAAACGTGTTCAGAGCACCTGTGGGTTTCGGGCACAGTAGGTGGAAAGAAAACGTGACTAGGTGTAGCTTACTTGTGGACGGGGAATAACTGCAGAGAAAAGAATCTGGAGATAGTGAAATGCATAAGCACCGAATTAAAGAATTTGCTCATGATGCCGAAATAATCCTTCTAGGGGACATGAATGCACACATGCATGACCTTGACGGATATTCAGACTCCAATGGCAAGTTATTGCTAGATCTCTGCGAGCAAGATAGTCTTGAAATAGTTAATGCGGGGCCTAAGTGTGAGGGACAGATCACGTGGGAAGTCGGAAACAGGCAGTCGAGCATTGATTATTGTCTCATGACAGAAGGAATCTATGACAAACTTAGAGAGAGAGATGAGAATAGACGAGGAAGGCATTAACAGCTTGGGTAGTGATCATAAACGCATAACATTACAAATGGGATATAAAACTGAAAATAAGAACCTAGAATCGAACATTGGCAGCTCATATTTAAATGAGAAACAAATAACTAATATAGCCGCAAGAGTCGAGGAAGAAGTAGACAAACTGCCAGGCAAAGACTGGAAGTATAGTGAGCTGCTACATGTAACCACGAAAGAAATAGAAAAAGAGAAGAAAACTATTTCTTGGAAAGCAAAGAGAAAGCCAGAAAGTTGGTGGAACAAAGAAATCCGGGATGCGATCGAGAAGCGACGTGAGGCATCACGGCAGCACAGACAAGCAAAAAAGGAGAAGCGGCCACAGGATGAAGTCAACCAAGTATGGGAAATATATTTAGAGCAAAAATCCATTGTGCAGAAATTAGTCGAGGCAAAAACTAAAGGCGAAAGTGAACGCTGGATGACAGAGATTCGCGAAAAGAAGGCCGCGCCTAGGATATTTTGGAGCCACCTAAAAGCGCTAGGTATGAAGTCTGTAACAATGCAACAACATATGGTAGATGAAGAAGGAAATCAATTGGAAGGGTATGAAGCGCTAGGTTACATCCGAAAGGTAACAGCCGATTCGTTTAAAAAGGTAGCCCAGGGGATTCCCCCGGTGAGTAAAAGTATACAGAAGAGTACAACCGAGGAAGATGTAGTACTTGAGAATTTCAATTGGAAGAAGGCCGAAGGAAAACTTGCTAAGCGCACTACTCCGGGCTTAGATGGGGTTCCCGTCAGCCTCATTAACGAACTAGGACAGAGCACCAAAGAAGCACTGCTGAAAGCCGTAGAAAAGTGCTTACAGGAGAGGGAAATATCACACAGTTGGCGAAAAAAGTAGAATGAACTTAATCTATAAAGGCAGGGGAGAAAAGGATAACATTCGCTCGTATAGACCGCTAACCGTTACATCGGTACTATACCGGTTGGCAGTGCAGGCAGTAAAATTAAAAATAGAAACGTGGGTAGAGCAAAATGATATTTTGGGAGAACTCCAGAATGGATTCCGAATCGACAGGCGGTTAGACGATAACCTGTTTGTTCTTACACAGTGTATAGAAATATCAAAAATAGAAAACAGGCCCTTATACGTAGCTTATCTAGACATCACCGGGGCATATGACAACGTTAATCAGGAAATTTTGTGGGATATATTGAAGGAAGTGGGCATAGGTGACGACTGTATACAGCTTTTGAGGGAAATATACCGAGAAAATACAGTTTGTGTAGAATGGGAAAGAATAAGCAGCAAGGACAGCGTTGACATTAGCAAGGGGCTGAGACAGGGATGTCCTTTGTCCCCGCTGTTATTCATGCTGTACATGGTGAGGATGGAAAAAGCGCTAGAAGGTAGCAACATTGGATTTAATTTGTCACACAAACAGGCCGGCGCGATGGTTGAGCAGAAGCTTCCAGGTCTATTTTACGCTGACGATATTGTGTTATTTGCGGACAGTCAAGATGATATACAGCGGCTGGCAGATATATGCGGAAGGGAAGGCGATGCTCTAGGACTAGGTTTTAGTGCAACAAAATGTGGATTGATGGTATTCAGTGATCACGAAGACCATGCGGTCTTAATACAGGGCCATGAAATACCGAGGGTAAGCGAGTACAAGTACCTCGGAGTGTGGCTAAATGAGGGGGATAGATATATGGAGGTACAAGAGAAAACATCGGTAACAAAGGGAAAGAGGAATGCTGCAATCATGAAGCACAGAGCGTTATGGGGGTACAATAGGTACGAGGTGCTTCGAGGGCTGTGGAAGGGTGTTATGGTTCCTGAGCTTACATTTGGGAACTCAGTGGTGTGCATGAAGTCATAGGTGCAATCAGGAATGGATGTAAATCAAAGGACTGTGGGACGCCTCGCGTTGGGCGCTCACGGGAAGACGACAAATGAGGCTGTAAAGGGTGATATGGGATGGACAGGTTTTGAAGTGAGGGGAAGCTCAGAGCAAAATTAGATTTGAAGAGAGGCTGCGGAAAATGAAGGAGAGTAGATGAGCAGGGAAGGTTTCCAGGTATTTGTATAGAAAAAGCGTCGACACGCAGTGGAGAAAAAGAACTAGGAGGCTCACCAGTAAATATACGGCTAGCAGTGTGGGCGACATGGCAACAAGGAGCATTAAGCGAAAAGTCAGAGAGGCGGAGAGTACTTATTGGATGACAGCGATGGAAAAGAAGCCGGCTCTCAGTGACTACCGAAAGGGAAAAAACGAAATAAGGAGGGAGAGGTTTTATGATAATTCAAGGGGAAGCGCTTTACTGTTTGAAGCAAGGTCGGGTTGCCTTAGAACGCGCAGCTATAAAGCGAGATTCTGTAACGAAGAAGAACAATGTACATGCTGTGGGGGAACTAAGGAAACGATGGAACATGTACTGATTGAATGTGGCGATATCCACCCAGATATACGTGTGGGCACGAGTCTACATGAAGCCTTGGGTTTTAGGGACAACAATGGAAAGCTGAACACGTCCGCGATAGAAATAAGTAAGAGACGGTTAGAGTATTGGTGGCAGATAAAGGACAAAAATGAAGAAGGGGGAAAAATAAGGTCATTCTGCCTTAAGAAGCAGAGAGATGGACCGTGAACTTATATTTTTCTTTGCTGTAATAACATAGATTTAATCAATGTAGATAAGGCATTAGGCCAACATAAAACGAAAGTTTTTTTTTTCGAGCCTGGTGGCAGACATGTCACCGCCCCGTTATAAAGGGGACGCTCATAGCATCCATCCATCGCGTACAATATGGCGGTTGGGTGAAGGTACGCTAGATGGCGTTGGCGGTGCAGCTGCTCTCCGATTGCGCGGACCGCCGTACGAGTGCGCTTGCCGGATCGTGCTGCTTGGCGGACCATGGACGACGACCGGTCGTTGAAGTTTGAATAAAATTTCACACACACTGTCGCTTTGATTACTGCTGGGCGAAACCACTGAAGATTTCACGGTGTAACCATGATTGCTTCAGTCACCATTACTCTCATCAACCCTTTAGTATAAACGCCCCCGATCTCACGTCGGTGATGATGTACCGGGCAGAATTCACGGAAGATTCATGGTTTACCAATGAACCTCCGCAGCTTCGCCCACTCATCATCATTCACTCCGTGGATATGCTGTGTTTTTCTTAGGCTGTCTCAGGCAAGGCAAAACATAGTAGTACGGCCGGCACAAGACTATCGTCTTTCGACGACATTTGCAGCGAAGCACGCAGATACGCGGCCAATTTTTGATTGATTGATTTCAGTGAACGAGACACGCATCTACGAACAACTCCTCTTCCCCCCTCCCCCCCGACCCCTCCCCCCCCCCCCCCCATAAAAAACGTTTAGGAGAGCCCGAACGTCAAGTAAACTGATCAGACAGGACAGTGCTGGCGCCGTGCCAGCTTCTTCGCGACTGCTGCGTGTATGTCCAATTTAAAAACTGCTCTACCACAATTGCAGAATGCAGCCTAGATTCCTAGTTACTGTTTCGATTCCCGTGCGTTGCGCAGAGGGGTGAGAAAAGAGGCCGCGGCGAGGCAGTATTTACGGTAATGCCAGGATGAGCGAACGGCATTTCCGAAATATTTGCGCACTAAAATGGAAAATACGCAAGCATGTTTGCGTCCACCCTGTCCGTGTTTTTTCCGTCACCCTCAAGGAAACATTTTTACATCTAAATTGAAGTGCTTGTCCGGTAAACTCGCTCTAAAGGCCTGTCCCGGTACGAAACGTAAAATGAGTTTTTTTGTTATGTAAGTGCGCGTGGCACTTGGTAATGAATAGCTGTATGGAAATCCTGTAATAATGTACAATATATGTGGTACAGTAGAAGCTCGTTAATTCGAATTCGGTTAATTCGAACTGCCGTCCTGGTCCCGGCACATCCCTATGTATTTCTATGGAAGAACGCTCCCGATAATTCGAACGCGTCTGTATCTGCAACGGTTAATTCAAACTGGGAGCCCCCCTGGCTTTCGTCCTCCTCGCAGAAATCGGCCCAGGATGATCACCCAAATTACTCATTACTTTTACCTGTGTAAAACAAGTGTAGTGATTGATTTCCATATATACTTTTATGGTTGTAAATGTCGTCTGTCTGCTGCTACTGCTGTATGGGTGGAACGGCCCAGTAAAGCAATCTTTGCCTTGAGCAGTGTCCCCTTCGAAAATTTCAATATTGTTCTGAATTAAGAAAGGACTAAGTTTTGATTGCTTTAACTCTGCCATGTAAATGAACGTGTTTAGGAGCACAATTAGGTTCGCATATTTTGGCATTAAGGCTCACTGCTCACGTGAATGCAAGTCGCTGCGTGTTTCTGGCGTATCACTGACTGATCAATAAATTCTGTTCCCTGTCAGAGCATGAACTTAATTTACGAAATTACCTGCCACAAACGTGTAGTATCGCCTAACTTGCTGGAACGAATCCAGAGGTGGTTTCTCTGGGTTCTCCCTGCACAGTGTGGCGCGATGTCTGTTCATTCTAGCGCCTGCCCACTAATTCGAACAATTTTATAGTCCCCTTTGAGTTCGAAATAACCAGCTTTTTGCTTACACAGTTACCATCACTCAAATGGCTCTAGCGACGTCACGTAACTGGCAGTGGGTTTGTACAATAAAATATGTTTTTAACTCTTTCGTTACCGTGTTCCTAGGACATGGGTCACCGGTGACCCATACTCGCCACAAGCTATTTTTAAAATAGGAGCGCTCCTATGGACTTGCAGCGCGATTTGTCGTATTCTCTAGGCACCAATCTTTCATTTTTTGCGTAGTTTGTATTTTTCCCGTGCGGCGGCGATTTAAGCGGCGGTTCCAATTTCGCTCCGTCTGTTTACGAAGATGGCAGACGCTTTTGTTGCCGGTCCCTCGCGCGAACGACACCATTCTGGCGATTCTGTTGCATCTGGAAGCGATCATTTGGCTGCTTCTAGCAGCAGTGATTCAGATGATGACGAAGCTTTCTTTTTTTGATTACACAATTCTACATATTTTTTGTGTAGTGAAGTCATACATTATGATGTTCTGGCGCCGTCTGCGACACTGTACTTTCCCAGTTAAGATTTTTTTTCCTGAGCAACCATAGAGCGCAATATGTCCATATATACATGGTTCAATAGCCCATTTCTTTCCCTTTTTACTAATTCTGTGTGTGAGAAATTTGTTCAATAAACAGAAAAAACTGTGCAACCTGGCTGAACAAGACACTTTCTACTGGGCAACAAGTGAACAAGTGTAACTCGTGCAGTTGTTGAGCTAGGTCAGTGAAGCTTTTCTGTTAGGTAGATGTCTCCTATCTAAACAATTTGCATATTTCAGAATATTTTCCAGATTTACCTCTTTTATGTAGTAAACATACAATTGCAAATGTTCTTTCAAATTTGCAAGAAATGTTACCTTTAACGATTTTTTCTGCATATTAGTTTCCAAATTCAGTTTTTTAAACTTACACACGTCAAAAGTACATTTACTTAGCTTTCTCTTGATGTATTGCATTACAGTATAACCATTTTATTACTTATTACAAAAAATACGAACAAAAACCTACGAAAAGTTGCCCATTTTCCCACGGTAATGAAAGAGTTAAAGGTACTCGTGAGGCACAAGCTAACCAACAGCTTCTTCAATTTAGGCATTCCCAACATACCATTTGCACTTCATGGCTGCGGTGGTTACAGAGAAAATGTTTCTGACGAGAAAATGTTTCTGAGAAAATGTTTTTCTGACGTAAAGCAGTGCTTTAAGAAAACATTATTTGAAGTTCAAGTTGCCGTGAAGGCAGGATAAAATGTTCCTGCTGCGTATTCTTCACTATAATTCATAATGTTCACCAAGAAATGTCATTATGCGATATTCAGGTGGCATTGCACCTGCGAAATCAAAAAATAAATCTCGCGGAGCACTTGCAAACTTGGCAGCACTTGCACTCGATGCTATCTGTTGCTATCCGCTGACTTGCGTACTGATCTCTGTTTGTAGGTGACGTGACTACAATTGGCAAGCGATGGCGTAACCTGAGGGATATGTTTCGCAAAAAAGTGAGTGAGGCAAAAAAAGAGGAGTGGTGCGCCTGCTGGGCAGCCAGTGGGCTCGTGGAAGCACTTCACGAAAATGATGTTTTTGCTGGACATTGTGGAGCCACGAGTGTATGATATCCTTTTTATTTGCCACATAAGGCTTTCGAAACAGCATACAGGTGCAATAACGCTGGTACTTGCGAGCAGGAAACTTTGTATTTAGAACAAGGGAACCATGGCCCAGATCATTAACCCATCGCTCACATGCATTGATGATGCTATTAATATGAAAGAGATGCAACTAACTCTTAGCATATTATCATGTTCTATTAATGGCTAGTACACACCCTGAACTTGCAATTCAACACATTTAAAACTATTTTCAGGATATGGTTTTCTTTGCTTTACTTGAAAACACAGTGAACCATAATTTATGGTGAATTAAAACATCACACGCGCTTATAAATTAAACTAACTACACAATCCAAAAAAAGGGGTAGCTGATATTCCAGCGAATTGTGCAGCAAATACTAAAGCGGAACTAAAATTAATAAATCTGCTATAGACCACACTTAAAATGTGCTGTAACATTATGCACAGTGTGTAATATAACTCGCAAATCATCATCTATATAATGACGTTTATGGGAAACAGAAGTGTTTAAACCAGTATACACAAGAAAGGGTGGGATACTAGCAAAGGCCCACACTTACGTTGCTAAAAATTTCCACCAGGTCTGGGTAAATGATAATGTAGGGGTACCCTTATACTTCAAAACATCCGTTCAAGTTTCAAGATTATTGTTAGCAAAGTAGCAATACATAAAATGAAGATGTTTTACAGAGTAGGTTCCTTTAGTCTCAGGGCTGCAGGGGGACCTGTGATTAACAATGCATGTATTAAAAATACGCAGGCAAATGGCAAGACAATATCAATTAAACACTGTTATATAAAAACCATAGCTATAAATGCTAAACTGCAAGAAATAGTAACAAAGACTACAAAAACAATACAATAACTACACTACAATTCAAAAATCTCAAAATAGAATGATTTGTGATGACAGGACTGAATTTAATTTTTTTGAAAGCGCGCAGATTAAACGAATGCTTAAGATAGAGTGATATAAAGTCCCATTATGAAATAGCAGTGAATGTCAAGGATTTTGTCTTTATTAGTGAACTTGTGGTAGCGATAAACTTCTAATGCAAAACTGGTACAGTTCATGTTTTTTTAGTAAGCCACATTGTGATTACAGATAGGAATTCACAGCAATTGGTTAACTTATAAGATTCAGTGTCACTGCCAACTCATGCGCACTGATGCAGTTAAAATAAAGCAGAGCGTGCCAGCGTGGCCCCCCTCCGAAGCCAATATGACATCAGCGCTGGCTCAAGATATCTTAAAATGGTTTGGCTTTGCCACTAGGACCGCTACACAAGTTTCATTTTCAAAACCATCACAGTTGACCTGTAGCTTCCTGTGTCTCGGCACAGGTGCGGTAAAAGATGCAGAAAGTTCGTTTCGTGCAACGCCACCTTAAATAAGTACTCTATTATGTGTTGTTGTCTTAAAGCAATCATTCATTTAGATTAAACTGTGCCTTCTTGTAGGACCACCAGCAACATGGACATGGCGGACGACGACTCCGTCAGTGAAATCCTCGGCAGCGAGAGAGAGAATCTCCTTAAAACACCAAGACAAATGCTCCTAGACATGGTCGACGACACACAGACCACACAGACATCTTCATTTCAGTCACTGCCTTCTCCAGACGCCATTTCTTCCGCACTCACACAAGACACAAGCGCTTTTTCACATGTGACGCGCAACACTAAAAGAAAAGAAACAATGCAGACACAGTCCTAAGTGACAGACAAAGAAATGAGACATGCGTAACAGATGCACAACATTTTCTCCTGTCCTGAACTACACAAATATACAAAGTCTTACCCCATTTGTTGGGCCTATGAAAGATGCACATGATGAATGTTATAAATCATTATGAAGCCGGGCTTGTGCCTACTAATTTGCTAGCACTGCAGCCACCACAGCCACAGCGAAGGGAGTGAAGAACTCCCAGACTGTTTGCAAAGCAAACAAAATGTAAATTACTTGTAAATAAATCGCTTGAATGATTTGTTTTGAAACTCATTGAATGTTTTGTCTCGTGAGCCAGGTACTCCAACTCATTGGCAGGTGCAGAAAGTCCCTCAAATAACAACTTCCATGCTGCCTCTCATGAGTATGGGATCATACGTCAAGTAAAGGCATCTCTGTACATTCCGATAGTTCCTCACAAGCCAAATGGACAAAGTTCCACCCCATTTATTGGGGCTGTGCAAGATGCACATGATGGATATTGTAAATCACTGAGTCAGGGGTGGTGACAACTCAACTGCTTATACAACGGCATATACAACGCCACTAACAAAGCACTAGCACACCACACCACCTCTGGGGGGGTCTGCAGAAGTCCAGCAAAGCATTGGAAGCGACAAAGACACAACCGCAAACTACACTGCCAAATAACCCAACTGGCAGAAGCAAACGCCTATGCGCGAGAGGCGCCTATGCAAACGCCTATGCCTATGTGTCCGTGTCTGTGTGCGCGCCCTATTCAGTTAAAATATGCGAGAGAGCTCGATAACTACTGGCCAACTTTCTGCGGCTCCCTACGACCCTAGTGAAAAAATCCGTATGTACGGAAGATACGGATCCGTAAATATGGAATTATGGTATTACGGATCCGCATGATACGGATCCGCATGGTACGGATCCGCATGATACGGATCCACATAATTCATATATATGGATTATACGGATCCGTATCCTCCGTATATACGGCTTCCATATATACGGAAATGTGGTATTATGGATGCCATAATACCATAGTCATTTTGGTTTAGCGAGTCCATACAATGCAGGCAAGGTCTTCCATTAAGTCAGAATTTGTTTGAGGACAGCTTAATCGAGAGATCAAAGTAAACTGAATAATGTTTATTCTGCACATGTACGCGCAGAACAAGCCTAAACAATGTGCACTGTCAGATGACAACACCCTCGCATGCACCACGCAGAATAACCACAAACAATGCGCACTGTAAGACAAGACGACACCCTGGCACACATCACCACACACACACTTGTTCACGTCTGCCCCCCACTGGTTATGCTCCATGTGTCGAGAATGTAGAAACAGTGGCAGTTCTCACACGCAGAGTAAGCATAAACAATGAGCACTGTCAGGCGACACGACACCCGGGCACACACCAATCAGAATAAGCATAAACAATGCACACTGTCAGATGACACGACACCCTGGCACACGCCACAACACATGCACTTGTTCACACTTGCCGCCATTGACCATGCCAGATATGACGAGAATGTAGAAACAGCAGCAGATCTCACGCGGCACTGCAAACGGAATGGCACTAATCTTCCACCCTTATCTACAATGAAGGCCTGGCATTCACACTGGCAATAAAACTGAACCTTTATTCTGCACGCGTACCTACGTATGCAGAATAAGTACAAACAATGTGCATTGTATGCGAAACGACACGACGCCACTGTACTGGCACGCAGCACCACATACGCACTTCTTCACGTCTGCCACCACTGAACATGCTAAATATTATGAGGCTGTAGAAATAGCACAATCTCTCACACAGGTCCTGCCGTTGCGAGGTAATCGCATTGACCCGCCATCCTTAACTGCAATGAAGGCATGGCATTCTCACTGGCGGGTAAACCTTCGAAGCTGTAATGCCAAGCAAGCGGGAAACGTGGTCGAGCAAGCAAAGTCCATGGTGACACAAAAATAGGTGGTTCTCCGATGTAACTAGCGTTGTGGCAGGTCGCGTCATGCACCTCCCGGTTCCCAAGGCGTTACGAGATCCTCCAGATTATAAACCTTTCCTGCAGGCACACACACACACACACACACGGCAGCGTCCGATACACTGGCAGGAGCGCCTCAAGCCACGAAAGACAAGCCCAACGTAGGTGGCGCCGCGCCGCGGTGGAATGTAGCGTAATACCATGGTGGGTGAGAGGGAAAGACGACGGTCGCCGAGGGAGCGTTTGACGGGCACAGAATTGTATAGAGGAGGCTATGAGGGAGGGCGGCCCCTCCCTCTTAAGTGACAAGTTCAAGTTCAAGTTCAAGTTTATTCAACATCAACGATATTAGTTTACAGAAAAGCGCGTACAAAATTTGTAATACACAAGGAGCCCCAAAGTTAAAAACTGTCGGGGCCTCCCATACATGATGTGAACGGGAGAGAAGATATACATCAATCAGTGGTTACATTATCTTCGGTAGAAAGAAAAATGAACAGCGCGAAAAAAAAAATCCGAAAGCAAAAATGCGTATATGTGTAACAGACAAAAAGAAAAAAGGTAACATTGAAAAATAAACGCAAATTACAATACAAAACAAAAGAGCAATATAACATGTACCAAACAAAAAATGTACCAAACAAGAGGGAAAAGGGGGCGCCCCTCTACCCCCCCGCCCCCCGTGCGCTCGCCTATGGTCATGGTTTCACGTAGAACACCATGCTTTCCGTATACTACTATTGCCACGTGGATCTTTCCGCATAGACCATACGGATTCCGCTTGTTCTTTCCGTATATTGCGTATCGCCGTATGAGTCTATCCGTATAACAGATATGGCATCCGCATGTTCCTTATGGCCACATCCGTACGCCCATACGGAATTTCTTATGTACCATATGATGCTTCCGTATGTTCAATACAATTTCCGTAAGCATCAGTATACGTCCGTACAAAATCCATATATTTTATACGAAAAATATGCGGAATCCGTATGTTTTCCGTATGACGGTATGCGGATTTTTTCAGTAGGGGAGTCACCCTTAGCACCAAAAAAGACCTGAGCTATTGTTCGTTGCATGCTAAAGACGCACACAAAAACAGCGTCACGAGGGAACTCATTCGAGAATACGCAGGTACATAAGACGAGCTCATCCTACAGCTCGAAATACCTACTACGGTGAAGCACAGACACCCTCACCTAGCCCCAGAGACTATCAGGGCCAAGGTAACAGAGCTATGGATGCCCTCATCACTTTCACAGAACTCTATACCGCTACTCAGACATTCAACTAAAACATGGCACCAGGCCCCCTATTGGACCAACACGACGCTGAGAAACCTGAGTGATGTGGCTATCCAACAACTAACCAATTCCTTCAACGACACGGTATGGAAACCTTGGAATGGGAAATGGCGAACATAATTCTAAAACCGAAGCCCGGTAAACCAAGGAAACTACGACAACTACGGTCCATTTTGCTCGCATCATGTTTCGACAAACTGTCCTAGCGAGTAGTCCTCACGAGATTGGATGCACACAGAGCAAAAGGACATGCTGTCGTACTAGTGATGCAGAACTGTCGGTAAGTGGACTATCGATAGTATCGATAGCTTTTTAAACTATCGATAGTGGAAAGTAACTATCGATAGTACTACTATAGCTAAACAATCGCCATTATCGACAGTGCAATCAATAGTACCACCAGGAGTATTGCTGCTGATAGTACAATCAATAGTGCAGTGAATAATTATGCTGTTGTTGGGCGGCGATATTGGCAAATAATTTACCACAGCCTGCTATCAGCAGTACTGAGTTCGCTTAATTTATGAGCAATGTCCTGGCGAAAGAAATAAGTACTGGCTGCAATGGAAATGCCCGGATATGTCCATAAATAAATTCGTATTCAAAAGTAACCAGTTACACCTTACAATTAAAAACTTCGCTTTTATATTTTTATTTTGAAATCACAAAACCCAATAAAGTTTGAAGCCGCGCTGTTCTGCCGCATGTGACGGTTTGCTATCTGCTAAAGCTGAACAGTTGAGCTTAATCATCTGCCAGCCAATGATTCTTTGGAAGAAACGCAAGCAAGTGAACTTTCTTGCCCTTCTGCCTGCTTCTGCTCCACCACATACTACCACACACTATGAGAATTAAGTTTGCGCTGCAATCGATTAGCGCGGTTGATTTTATACTATCGCTTGTGCTTGCATATTTACATTCGATAGTCCTATCGATACTTTCTTCTACCATCGATAGTTCGATAGTGACTAAACTATCGATAGTATCGATAGTACCACCGATAGTTCTGCATCACTATACCGTACACAATGTTCGGCTTCAGGAGAGGGGTATCAACCCAACACGTCTTCCTACTGCTAAAAGACGAAGTCCTCACCAACGACCGCGAAGACAGGACAGAAGCTTGCTCGCACTCAACATTCAAAACACATTTGACAGTATCTCGCACTCCACGATTCTTGACGGGCTCGAAGACGTCGGGTGTGGAGATAGAATATATTGCTGTGTGCAAGAATTCTTTAGCAACCGTACCACCTGTGTTGGAATCAGTACGACAGGCTTACTCCCCGAGACTTACCGGGACGAGGCACCCCTTAAGGCTCGATACCATCATCTCTCCTATTTAATATTGGCCTACACTAGACCTGAAACTACAACTGGAGAAACATCAAGATCTCAGGTGTGCTAAATACACGGATAACATCACACTATGGGCCACTCGATGCTCGTATGGCGACCGGCAAGACACCCTATAAAGGGTCACTGACAGTCCAAGACTTCACGAAAGAAGCAAGCATGAAATGCACTTCCAAGTCAGCCTACCGACGCATGAGATCAAAGAACACGCAAGCGAATAGAGCACCGAACCTACAACTCTTTCTTGATGGGGAACCCATCAAGAGGACACCAAATATTTGGGTTCTTGCGAAGCACGTGAAAAAAACGGGCAGTGTTTGCGTCGCGCTCTCCGAACTCAAGCGCAGAGTGCACATCATCACTGCACTTATCAACAGTATCGCTCAGGACAAAGAAGGATTGACTGAGGTAGACACCTTGCGATTGGTGCAAACCTTCGCCATTAGTCAGTCGCATGACTGATGCACCGGCCTTTCAAGCCACGCGCCACATCGAGGCCCGACCAGGTCGCATCATGGGCAAACACGCCTCTCCAAAAAGCAAACACCTGTCCCCAAAAGGCGTTTCCTTGCCAAGAAAGGTACGCACACTCGGCCGCTCTGGTTCAACCCGTGCTGATTCAATCAACAAACAGAAAAGGGTCTCGCCCCCCACCTCCTGACGTGGAGGAAATCACTCAGGAAGCGTTAGCCCCCCCCAGCAACAAACACTGAAGTAGGTGACACCGAAAACGGCCAAGGCACACTGTACTTCCTCTCTCCTCCGCACTCCACAGGCCCAGAGGCGAAAGCGGCACCGTCTATCGCCAGACTCGCCCCTGAGCAAGCGGTAAGTGAGCTCTCTTCAACTGAGAACACTCACGACACCAGTAACGGCGCCCCTTCGAGCCCCGATGACAACACTGCCCACACACAAACAGCTGAGCACTCTGAGTCGGTGGATTAAGAGATCTACTCGTACGACAGCAGCACGACATTATGTGTGAGCTCATCTAGAGCAGCACAGGAAGACAGTGTGCCAGCTCACCCTGACGGGTGCGCCGCAAAAAGCCAGGGCACGCAGATGCTCAATGCTCGCGTGGAGGATGGAATACACCTTTTTCAAGCAATCCCACAAGCCACCGCAAGCGCGCAAGGCAGTCTGGGAAAAGTGTGTAGAGTCCGGCCTCGCTCTGGTCGAGTGGAGGCAAAAGCAAGGCAAGTGCGCAACTGATGCCAACGATTTCGGACGCCGTATTCCAGTGCGGGATTTTCTTCAACGAAAATTCTAGCATCCGCATCATTCGTAAGCTGTATGTATACATATACCTGCATGTTTACACGTTAGACGCTCGAGAATTTCTACAACTGCTGCTCGCATGCAAGGCAGTTGCTTGCACCGCAAGCGTATGCTCAAAGCTTTGTTGCTATCGAACATTTTCAGTGCGTCGACAGCTCGAAGTTAGAGTGGACTGCCTAACCAGGCGCTATGACAACCGTGGGAGGCTGGTGAGCGAACGTTTTGTTTGTTTGCCGTGCATCGTAGCGAGACGCCTGTGTGACCTGAGCAGACGAAAATGCATTGTGGTGAACGACAACACGACGAACGGAGAGCAGCAAACATACGCGCTTTCGCGCGCCCATTAAAAAATACCTAATTCGAAGCTACAGACAGAAAGACGATAGGTATGCTTGTCATTTGAAAAGCATGCCTCGTTTTTTCTGCATTAATAATGTATCGGTAAGGCAGTGTTACGCGGCCTCGCCGTCGAGGTGATCGAGGCACTCGTGTTATTGATGGCCAAATGAGGCTATTTTGTTGTACACCAGTGTCTCAGAATTTATGAGTGGAACGATAATACGCTATCAACACTGTCACTTTCGATTGCAAGGCACGTTTCCTGTTGCACTGACTCCCTTGCGCTTGTTCCGCGACGAATACCATCGGCATCAGAAGCGCTGGTATAGCACCCGCATAATATAAGAATGCGCGCTTGGAATATACAAGTTAGCAGATAATCAGACAAACTTTCATGCAACTACGGCAAGAATGTCTGCGTAAAAATGTGATATAAAATACACACTACAACATTAGTGAACAGCAGATAGGCTGAAATTGCTGCTCTATTTTTAGACAGTGCTCAACTGAACCGTAAAATAAGATTACAACACAAGTTGATTTAGCATTTTGAGGACTGTATCTTTAAACCAAATGATAACCTGCAGGCCCACAAAGATAGGTTACAAATACACAACTGTACGTGAACATCTGATACAATTTTTCAGGTACAGATATATGCGTAGGTAGGCAAAATAGAGGGAGTTCACTTCAAGGTCACCAATGTTTTTAAATGTGAAGCATTTCTTTGCGTACTGTAAGCACTATTGCGTTTCTATCTACGTATCTATCTATCTATGTATCTATCTATCTAGCCGCCTACGTCTGGGTGCTCTCCTGATGGCCTCCTTAACTTGGGTTAGACCAAAATTTGTATGGGAGGGTAAGAGGTATTGACGAATATGTCTGGCTGGTCATGACATGAATAACGTTAAAATCCCTTTACGTACGTCGTCATACTCATTTCTCCGGACACGTGTGGCTCATACCCGCATACCACGGGCCGCGGAATACAGGTATGCGCCGCAGGACTTTGACAATTTATATCTACCCAGGAACGGCGAGAACAAGCACTGGTAATTTAAATGCGACAGCGTTAAGAAAAACGGACATCGGCGGCGTTGACGCGAGGAATACAAAGAATAGAAATCAGAGTCCCAGCAGGAATCGAACCCAAGCATTCTGCGTGGCAATCAAGCATTCTACCACAGAGCCACGTCAGGTCTCGAAACTGCTTTGGAAGAACACCCTATGCAGGCGTAATATTGGTGAAATGTATATTGTAGTTGCAGTGCTGGCTATCTAAATTGATAAACGTTACATACATACTCCTACTACAAAGGAGTCATGTCGGGTTAACGTCAGTTGTAAACTTAAGCGCCATCCACTCTAGTTGGTTTACATAGCACTTCCCAGGGCTACCATCCTTGCCAGCACAAGCTCTACATATCAGCTTACGGTTTCTGGTGTTGGCAATACCCATGTTTCTGTTGGCATCGTTACACAACTGTAAACAACTGGTTATATCAAACATATGCGACTGTTCAACATGTCTGTGCGTGCGACATTTGTACAAATCTTGAGCGCCATTTCATTACGTTTCGCTCAATAAAAAAAATATTACAACCCAGTCACCTTACCTCCGGATGCTTCGCATAACATCGATTCCCATGGTACTTGGGATCTGCCTAATTTTTTGTTTTGTTTTTTGGTGTTTGCTTGGAGCTCACTTAATCACCGAAAATTTCCTGAACGACCCTCACTCAGACTGAAGATCGCCAAAATTTTACTCATCTGCACTCAAACTTATGAATATTCAGCTTGCCCAGGATCACTTAGAATCGGGCTCGCAAAGCTCCTGATTAACTGGACTCGGTGTCGGCGAGTCGACTTACGAGTGAATATGCCAACCTGTGCATATATGTGCCATTTTGTTTGCAATTATTTTTTTCACTTCCAGCGTGTTGCTTATTTTCCAGGTCAATACTTGCTCAACAGCAGGACTTGAACCTGAACTTTCCGAAAGGTCCCTGGTCTAAACAGATGAAAGCATTTTCTTCAACTTCCCGCGAGGCCAGCATTATCGAACACGGAAAGGCATTCGGAGCAAAAAAACATAGCGGGTCAGGCTACCGTGTGTTTAAAGCTGACAGTCAGCTCTCTTTTGCTGCACCATGATAGTGAAGTGACATTCGTGAAAGCAAAGGTTGAGGCTTCTTTTTCACTGAGTAAGTTGCATGACACAACTTGGGTAGTTAGTTGAAATGGCCACATAAAAGGTGGTCGTTGCTCCTGTGCAGCAGGTACAGGAGGTGTGTGTAAGCATGTCGCCGCGTTATTGTGGTATTTGCTTAACATTAGGCGCATGGGCCACCATTTTATGCCGGACAGTCTATCTTGCACATCAAAGCCAAGGGCTTGGGGTCCTCGCAGCGGTGGATTGAAACGGAAGCTTGAAGCTACGGATTTGCAGTTTGTGAAACATAAACCGGGGAAAACACCACGACAGAAGAAGCAAGCTGAAAACAAGGCTTTCACATTGGGAGTGGGTGCAGTGAAGAATCTGTGCACAGGTCGGAAGGAATCAAACCTCTCGCCAATACTTGTTGCTGTAATGGAAGATGTCAGCTACATGCCAGTAAAACCAAGTGAACAAACAGAGGCTGTGCATGAGGAGCAGCAACGCGTGAAGCTTCCCCTCACTGCGCTACCAGCTGAACGAGATGCATTTGCTGCGTGTTCACTATCTCGTGAAGAAGCTCAAGCTCTATAGGAGATGACTCGCGTCCAAACAAATGTACCACTGTGGCATGAAGAAAGAAAAAGAAAAGGGTAACAGCATCTCGCTTTGGCGAAATTGTCGTGCGCAAAGCTTCCGTCACGCAAAAATTTATTGCTTCAGTGACAGGTTCTAGAACCATCCTTGCCACTAAGTATATGAAAATTGGAATGGAAAATGAGTCGAGTGCCGTTAAGAAATACAAGCAGCTATGAAATGTTGATGTGCACGCAGTGCGACTGTGTGTGAACCCTGGCGCCCCATTTCTAGGTGCCTCGCCAGACGGCCTTGTTTGGGACAGAGGCATCGGCGACTACGGCCTTTTGGAGGTCAAGATCCTCGCAAAAGCCATGGAGGAAGGGCTATCCGTTGAAGGGGACATTAAGCAACATAGAGCGCTGTTCCTAAAGACGGGGAAGCTCAGCCATAGGCACAAATATTTTTACCGAATTCAAGGGCCACTGGGAATCACTGGGATGCAGTGGTATGACCTTGTTGTTGACAGTGGCAGGGACTTGTACATCGAGCGGATTGAATTTGATGCACACGTATGGGAAGATATGCTCGTGATTCTGAGGCATTTTTACCAGACATATGTCGAGGCTGATGAAAATACATGTATTACGTAGTCTGGCAATAGAGCACTAAAATGGAGCATTGTACAGCAAAGCCTCCCTTTTCATGTATTCTTTTTTCTGTACTATTTGTCCTTTTTTAGTTTGTGCTTACGTTTGTCACGATCTGTGCCTCCTCCATTGACTGTCCTCACATAGCATTTCACTTTTTGTTTACTTTTGCTTTGTCTACATCGAATTTTTTTCTGTCCTTATGCCTCTTCTCAAGCATCGAGGCAATGCTTCTTCCGAGGAGGTGGACATAATGCCACCTATAGTAGTCGACGCGGTGCAACAGCCGAGGCATGACCAAGTGTGTGATTGCCCCACTAACAGACGCGACACTCTACCAATGTGTCCGCATGAACTAGCTGCTCTGTCTGAAGATACGTGACATGTCCTAGCAACAGAAGTAAATAATAATACTTGGGGTCTTACGTGCCAAAACCACATGATTACAGCCACGCGGTAGTGGAGGGCTCTGGAAATTTCGACCATTCGGTGTTCTTTATATGTGCACTGCCATCGCACACTACATGGGCCTCTACCATTTTGCCCCTCCCGAAACGCGACCACCGCGTCCTGGATCGAGCCCACAGCAGTCGGGCCAGCAGCTGAGCACCATAACTACAACACCACTGAGACTGACAGCAACAGAAGTGAAGATTCTAGTGAAGACAACTCTTAAGAGGACTTATTGTTACGTGTTTACGTTTACACGCTTTAGAAGAAACTTGTAAAATCATGTTGTGCACAAAGCAAGCAGCCTAAGTATGACAGAACTGACATGAGGATGAAAAAGAAAAATTACCGCGAACGGCCCGCCCAACGCGCGTCGTGTGCTACTCTGCTACGGACATTCCTATTCCACGAGCGCGCGCGCGCTCTGGGGCGCTTTTTGTAAACGTTCTAACATAGAACGGGGGAGGGATCGAACAAAAGGACGAGGGGGGAGCAAACAGCCAATAGGCCAGCTGGAAAATTAAGGAATGTATCCAGTGCATAAATAAATGCATAATTATTATAACTGAACATGAATATTCAGATGCATTGTTTTTCGCAGCTTGAAGTAACTTGTGTTAACAAGTAACTTGTGTTAATGTGTTGACATAGCGCCAGGTAGTGTCGCAGTTTCACGAGACGTTCGGTGGTGGCGCTGGCCACCACGCTGTTTAAACAAATGCTTCTAGTACTGGTGTACTCGTAAAATTGAAACGGCGCGACAATTCGGACCGTTACCCACTTGTCGAAATGTCGAGGTCCGCGCGTTCCCGTCAACCAAAGGGAGTTGCAGCTTTCATTTGTGGATCAGCATCCCCAGTTAGCCTTACGCGCTAGCCAGCTCACCCACGAGTTCACAGCAGCGGACATGCGTCGGCTGTGGGGCGGTAGAGATGCGCGGGAAGCCCACTTCTCCGGCCCCACCGCTTACGTTTCGATCCAATCCAAGTCATCGGCGGAGACTGTTTTGTATCCATTCTTTCGATAGAACGGTGCCTGAGCCCGTTCTAACACCTCCTCGCCCATTCTATGCAAATTTTGCATTCTATGCAGCACGTCACGACGACGTCACTGCCGAGGAGGAAAGACGCACTGCACTGCCCTCGCAGCCGCGGCCACCAGCGAGGATACCGGTGCGTCATCTGCTCAAGGCGGATCAGCTGTTAGCATTGCGCAAGACTCGTGGCCCAGCAGTAGGCGACACCAACCACCTCGCCTCCTCCTCTCCACACTCTCTTAGTGGAACAGCACCCTCGCTCGAGCCAGGGCTTGCTGCGAGCCACCGAGCGCAGCAAGACGCTCCTTTTTTTTCCTCCCAAGATTTTTCTTTTCCATACCTAGTTTCGCACACACCCGTGCGTTATATCTAATTTTTTTACTACTTTTTGCACCTAACGTGCAGTACTTTTCAGGGCTACCAATAATCAAATAGACATGTAGGCATCCCACCTAATTTCTTTCATTTTCTTTATTTCTTTATCACGCCGCTTTGTGCGGTGCGTCACCATCAGCACTGATGGAAGATACCTCCCCCAAGGGTTTCCCTCAGTCTTTCGTCCTCAGCGATTCGAGCGACCGCCGCAAAGATTGGGATCTTCTACTGAAGAGGGCATCTCACCCTCCCCAAGCAGGAGACACCACGACGAACCCTTCCAGCCCGCCTCGCCCATCGTCTTCGCCCTCGGCGCGCACCCGGACCAGGAAACTCAGGGCCGCCACTACTCTCCTCCACGAGAACCCGGCGCCCAGCACGCAACGACCGCGCACAGGTGGAACAGGCAAGTTCCATACACCACGGAGGAACCACGCCGCATGGGGCAAAGCCCTCTGCAACAAAACCACGAGCAAGCAGCAACAACCACCTTGTCGCCGCGCGCTCCTTCCCCGAGCCATTTGCAAGCAGCAGAACCGACTCACGACAATACGCAGCCACCAACACCACACCTATCTCAGGAATGTGTGGACAAAGGTATGGCGGCGAGCAACATCTCTCGTTATCCGAGGGAGCCACGGCTCGCCGTCCTCCCCCCAGCGCACTGTCCACCTCTAGCTCAGAGAGCAGCGCAGAGGTAAAATAGCAGAGGAGCCAGGCGCGCAGGTCTCTCCCGCAGCCGCTGGCAGAGAGGGAGAGACTTCCAACCAAGTCCCCCCTCACCCCTACCGCCTCAGACGACACGGGGACCGGTGCGAGTGCTACGAGAGGTACCACACCCTCCCCCACAACCGCACAGCTGCAAGGGAACGTTACCAAAGCGGCGCTGACTACGTCCGCCGCACCCCCTCACCGTGCTGCAACCTCCTCTCCTGGTGCAACAAAGGCAGCGGCGGCCTCCCCACACAACCCGGGAATGTCCCCCCTCCCTCCCTCCAGCAACAGCAGGAGAACAGCTGTCCACACAGGGAACGGCAGGTGCTCGCCTCAAGTGCAGCGCATAGGCGAAGTGGAAGTGAACGCCAAGCTGGCCAGCAAAGATTGCAGCTCCGGGGTTGACGCGAATTTGGATGACGACACGGTTCTCGAAAACATCGAGTCGGCTGTCCCTATCCTCTCCTGCGCCCGCAATGGTCGAGAACTGATCGTGAAATTCGCAAGCAATACCCCGCCTGCTGAAGTCGCTCTATTCAAGCATGCACGCTCTGTTCGGGCGCGGCGTCGCAGGTCACTTCAATGCGGCTCCTGCGGTTGTTTTGGTCACTGTGATGCAACCTGTACCAATCTCCCTCGCTGCCTCCGCTGTGGGGGTGACCATGTTCGAGTGGACTGTGTGGCTCCTGGGCCTAAGTGCATCAACTGCAGTGGCAATCACATTACCACTGAACCCCGTTACCCACGCTGGCAACATGAGAGGAGGATTATGGAAGTCATGGCCTCAGCAGATCCCCCCTCTCTCTCGGCGTGATGCTGAAAAGCACCTTAAAACGGGAGGAAAAACTGGAACAGGTGCGCCTACCCGTGCCCCCCTCCTGTCCTACCTCTTCGGTTGTGCAACCCGGACTATCTTACAGTGCCGTCGTCGCGCCCCCCTCATCGCAGCCTCCTCCCGCAACAAACCCTGATGTTCAAAAGGACACAGTGATTGCGGCCCTTGTAGCTGCGGTTCGAGCCCACCTTATTGAGACTCTACCTCAAAGCTCCCCTGCCTTCCAACTGTGTAACGCGGCCCTGGCCGCCCACTTTGCCCTGAGCCATCATGACTAGATCCAAAGTGAATTTTCGGCCGCGAATACTGCAATGGGACATTCGCTACCTTCGCCGCCGACACGCCGAGCTCTCTCTCTCTACCTCCTCCAGCACCAATATGACGTTGTTGCGCTACAAGAATCATACGTTTGCCCTGGACAATTCAACCTGCCAGGTTTCCTGGCTTACCACAGTGTCACAGGCTGCTGCAATGCCTCCTGTGATGCTGAACATTGTCTCAACCCCGCCCACCCGGTCGGAAAATCCAAAGCCTCGATTTACGTGCGTGCCTCCCTTCCCCACGACTTAGTGGTTCTCAGCGGTGCCAAGGGTAAACGTGTTGAGTGTGCTGCAGTGATTGTCCGCATTGGAGGCAGTGACACCGGTGTGGCTAGTGTTTATGCCAAACACAACACCCCCTGGTGAACGGTTCGACAGTGAATTTGACGCCCGCCTCAGTGCGTTTTTTCCTGTCCCCATGTTATCTGCGGATACTTTAATGCCCACAACATCACCTGGGGTTGCCGGGAGACTCAACGTCGCGGCAGGGAGCTCCTTGAAGTTGTCCACCGATGTGGTCTCATCACCCTCAACGCTGGCAGGCCCACTTTCCTTCGTCGCGGCTCACGTCGCAGTGCGATCGACCTCGCCTTTGCCTCTGACGGATGCCAATACGATTGGAAGCGCGCCGCTGACACCTACGGATCGGACCACTACCCCATCACTCTTGAACCTATCGGGTTCAATCGTCGTGACATGAGATCCTATAGTTTGGTGCAGTGGCCGCGATTCCGATCCCTCTGTGCTGCTGTGCCGCAATCCTCGGACTTTATTGCGGCCCTCACCAACTGTGTCTCTGCTGCAACCACCTGCTGCTCGGTTCCTGCCGGAACCCCTGTTCCTGACTTCAAGCTGCGGAATCTGCGAGCTGCCCCGCCGTCGCGCGCAGCAAATTGCCAAGCGACCGCAGCAAGACGGGCACTGGACGGTTTTTAACCGTATTGACGCGGTCTGCCGTCGACACGCTCGTCATTATCGCGACCGGAGCTGGGAGGGGGCTTTGCTACTCCCTCGACGACCCACGCAACAGTCGTCGTGCCTGGCGGGTGTTTACGGCTCTTGTGCGGCCAAAGAATTGCCCCGCTTTCCAGCCCTATCCGTAGCGGTGGCCATGGGAATACCTACCTCTGCTCTCGCCGAACTCATGGAGGATAACTTTGCCCCGTCCAACCGGCACCTGCTCCAGTCTGTGCAGCTACCTGAGCTTCCCCCTGGCAACAGGCTGGAACTATTCGCGCCACAGCGCTTTTTCCCGACCGAGGGTATTCGCAACGAAATCCGGGCCCTCTGCAATGCCAACTTCACTATGAGCGAGCTCGGTCTCGTCCTCGACCGCCGCAAACGCCTCTCCCGCACCCGGGGGGTGACGGTGTTACTTATCAGGCACTTCGCAACCTGGATAAGACACAACTGCCTCGTCTCCTGCGCGCCTACAATGAAGTCTGGCGAAGCAGCATCATTCCAGCCTCTTGGAAAGAAGCCCTCGTAATGCCTATACTCAAAAAGGCAAGGCCGCCACCAAGCCGTCTTCCTATCATCCCGTATCCCTTACCTCCTCCGTTGGGAAGACGATGGAGGCTATGGCGCTTCGACGGCTCAATTGGATTACGGACGCCCTCGATTAATTTGCTCCTGCCCACACCGGATTCCGAGCGAATCGCTGCACGGCCGACGCACTCGCGGAGGTGATAGCTTCCTTCGAACACGCCAAGGCCAACGACGAGGCAATCTACCTTGTTCTTTTGGACGTTCAATCCGCTTTCGAGTGTATCCCGCATGCGTCCATCTTGGACGCTATCAGTGACCTGGGTGTGTGTGGGCGCATGCACGGATACCTTAAGGATTTCCTCAAGGACCGCTCCCTTCGTGTGCGTCTCGGCCCTGTGATTAGTGATCCCCGCTCTGTGGTGGCAGGCGTCCCACAGGGAAGTGTCCTGAGCCCTTTTCTTTTTTAATTTGGTGCTCGCCAAGCTCACGGATTACATACCCACCCGCACCCCGTGCGAAGTACGCACAGTAATCTACGCGAATGACATCGCGATTTTTGCCAGTGCTCCAACAGCCCGCCGTACCGACTTATACAACTCTGTCCAGTGCGCGATCGACGCTGTCGACTCCTACCTTCTCGCCGTTGGCCTATCACTCTCTCCGACCAAAACCGAGGCACTACTGATACACCTAAGTGCTGCTGCACGCTTCAAGAGCCCCCTGCCTCGCACTTCGTGGCACCCTCATCCCTTGGAGCACCAAGGTACGATACTTGGGAGTTACCCTCGACTACCGCCTTTCCTGGCGCCCCGCGGTGCGCGATCTACGCACAACAAACCGCTAAGTCGCAGGCGCCGCCCGCTCCCTACTTCCTCGGGGGCGCGGCTGCACACCTAAACTCCCCACCAGAGTTTACAACGGCATCGCGTCTGCCAGGATCCTCTACGGTCTCCCTCTCGCCTCTCTGAGGGACAGCCAGTGGGCCGAACTCGACGCGGATCATCGTGCAGCTGTTCGGAGTTTCTATCGCCTCCCCAAAGATACGCAAATTGGTCCCACACTTGCCGAGACCGGGGAAACACCTATTTCCCTACGGGCAGCTAAACAAGCTTCTCACCATGTTCTCCGGATGAAAAACACAAGTCACGGACAACGCCTCGTCGCGCGGCTGTACACCTTCTCCAATTCAGGTATGGGACAGCGTGCGACCGAGCTCCTTAATATTGTGCCTGACGCACCTTACCCCTGCTTGCCGGCCATCCAGCCGTACCGCCACACCCCCCTGGAGGTTCGCACCACCCTCGAGGGAATTAAAGCCAAGTCCCGCACCCCCCATCGCAGTCATTCAACAAGAGTGTGCCGCCCTATTGAGCGATAAGCTGATTGTTTACACCTACGGCTCCGTCCTCCCCGACGGCCCCGCTGCTGCTGCCTGCGTCGCGCTATCTCTCGGCCTGAGACGAAAATGTCGTCTCTCCTGCCCCGCCTCCTCCACGTTTGCCGAGCTCGCAGCTATCAATCTCGCGGCGGAACTTCTGTGCGATCTCACCACAGTTAACAGTGCTGCGATTTTGTGCGACTCCCGTGCGGCCCTGGCTTCTATCGCTCGTGAGCAGGATGGTAGTCCTCTGGCTCCGAGGGTTGCCTGTCAACCCCACGCCGTCCGCCTCAGCGGTTGTGATCTTCGTCTCCAATGGGTCCCCTCACATGTGGGGATACCAGGAAATGAAGCCGCCGACTGTGCTGCCAAAGAGGCCCACAACGCCGGCATTGCTGTCTCCCATGCTGTTAGCACTGCGGACGTCGCTCGGCTTCTCGTCGCTCGACATATTGGGGGGCGACACCCCGACCCTCGCGTGGCCGCCGGCAACGCTCCCCGTCTACTGCGGCCTAGAGGACTCTCGCGTGCTGACCTTCGTCTCCTCTTACGCCTTAGAATTGGCTGCCATCGGGCTGCCGAACGTCTCCATCGACTCACGGGCCGTGGTAGTCCATACTGTGCCGACTGTGGCGACCGTGAGTCCCTGGAACATCTTCTCCTGCACTGCACCGCTCTCAATGCAAGTAGGATTCCCATGCTCACCGAGTACGCCCGGCTTGGTCTTCCTCGGACCACTGCAAAGCACTTGCTCTTCCCCGTCTGCGGCCGCGACTCTGTCAAGCGAGCCCTTTCTGCGCTGCTCGTCTTTTTGGACGACAGCGGGCTGTGTGAGCGCATCTAAATTATTATTCTTCTTTTATTTATTTTTTTATTTTTTTCTCACGAATGAACGCACTTCCTGTTTCTTTCTCTCTCTCTTCTCTCTCCCTCTCTCTTCTACCCTCTCTTCTTACCTCCCCATACCCCCTCCCCCCGTCCACCACTGCTGAGGTGTCCTACCCTGAGAGAGACAATTGCGGGGTGCACTTTTCTCTTCATTTCCTTTCTATTGAAAATCACTCCCCCCCCCCCCCCCCCCCCTGCGGGATACTGGCTTGCGGGAGCGCTTATACGTCGGCAGAATTCATGTTGCCGCGGAAACCGCCGTGACACTGACGCAGTAGGGCTAGTGAGACAGGAGCACAAGGTTATGATGTACCGCCACGCCATCATGCCGACCCTAACGCGCGGCAGTCCTATGTGGTCGGGCGAACGTCACTCTGACTGCAGAGTTCATGACCGGATTGCGTGCGTGCAGAGGGTACCTCTGGTTGCCTTTACACCGGCGTTTCGTACAAGCACGGCAGCGCTACAGGTTGTGACAAACGCTCTTCCCTTCGAACTTGAACTTGAGCGTCTAAATGCCAAATATCGCATTTTGATGCTCTGGGAACACGTAATATATGGTTAGCTTGGCATCCTTGCTACATAGATTTCGCATCCGGTAGATGACAATGTCGAACAGCCTGTGCTTACCATTGCCACGGCTGTTTTCAATAAGACCCCTGCTCGCGCAAGAGCCATCCATGATTTCAGGGATGGTTACAAAACGGCCGAAGGTACGCCCTTTTTTGTCCTCAGGTTACGCCAAGGTTACAGTGCCTGCATTGACAAAAAATGATCCATGCCACTACTGCATATGCTTCGAAGGTCGTCGAGTTTCACGAGGCACTCCATTACGCCCGTCGTGCTCGATATTACTATCATGTAAGCCTGTGCACAGATTGCATGGCCCTACTTCAGGAACTCATATCACCTCGTTCTTCCGAGTCGCAAATTGTTCCAATCAACAAGCGCTCTTTAGACTGAAGTAGCGTTGAGACGACGACTGTGCTGCTGTCTTTCAGCGTACTTGTTTTATTAAATTTCCGTGATTGCCAACTGCCGGACGTTGAGCGTCAGGCGTATTAAAGATGGCATATCGAAGATCATGTGCTCGGTTCGTGCATCAGTTCAGCCGCTGTCGCCTTTTCTGTACGCAGGTATGTGTATGCCTCACGGACAGCAGGGTCAGCTTGCCTCTGTCGTTCACGTGCTCGGCCTCACGGGCAGCAGGGTCAATCATAACATCATAAATGTAGCGCAAAAAACCACGTACACAGTAAAAGAGCACACATACACAGCGCTGACTATCAACTAGAGCTGTGCGCCGCCGCGCCACGCCGTCGCCGCTGCCTGTTTTTGCTCACGCCGATCGCGCCGCCGCCGAAATTTTCAGAGTGACCGCGCCGCCGCCGCCGCCGCGCAATATCTTCGGCGCGCCGCCGGTAGCCTTTCGTTTTAACCCGAACGGGGAACCGGGACATAAAATACATCACTTCACTTGGCAAGCTTTTCTCGATGTGTCGGTGTAATGGACTCTCCATTCAGCCACCGCTGATTGGAGGAAGCTCGGCCAGCAGCGTGCCCCCCTTTTTCCGATTCTTCCTCTTCAACGTCAATATTACGTCATGAAGTTTTCACAACTCTTGACTCAAATTAGAGGAACGGAATGTGCTTCAACCATAGAGGAAAAATATAGTCGAGAGCATGCCTAGCATCCGTAAGTTAACCTCCTCCGCAGCCGCTACCACTTCGGGCTCGTGTCACACTTCCCATCATGCTCTTGTTTGTTTCCCTTTTTCATGGTAAGCTCATGTGTAAATAAAAGAAAATTCTCGAGCGAACGGCTCACGTCCACAGACCAATCTCCTCCGACGCCCCTCCCCCCTCGTGCTCCAAGCTCTGGTGAAAGTTTCCAGCATGCTCCTGTTTCATTTTTTTATGGCTGGGGAGTTATTCTCGACGTGTTCCCCTAGTGAACTGTCCATTTCGGCCGCAGCTCATTGGCTGGAGTTCAGTGACCAGTGCGCTCCCTGTTTCCGGATCATCTTCCGGAACGTCATTTTGATGCCACAAAGCTTTCACAACTCTCGACACTAATGAGAGGGACGAAATGCGCTTCAACGCAACGAACGCAGCGCCCAGACATCCGCTTTTTGGGGCGTACATCTCGGAGGCTGTGCATAAATTCTGATTGGGTAAGCTATGGAATTAGGTTTAATGCGACCGCCCGTCGAACGCACCTGCGAAGGTCGGTACGCATTCCCTGCATGGTTCTCAAACATCTGGGACACATTCATAAGCAAGTTCAGACTTGACAAACAAATTCCTGTTCCTGTGAATTTCGTCCACTTTCTTCTTACGCTGGGAATGTGCTGACGGGTTCGGTGCATTGACGTGGTATATATATATATATATATATATATATATATATATATATATATATATATATATATATATATATATATATATATATATATATATATATATATATATATATATATAAGGGGTTCAACGTAGCAAAACCGCGGTATGATTGAGGGGCGCCGTAGCAGGGGGCTTCGGAAATTTTCACCATCTGGTGTCCTTTAACGTGCACTGAGATCGCACAGTTCACGGGCCTCTGCCATTTCGCCTCCATCGAATTGCGACCGCCGCGGCCGGGATCGAAGCGGCGACCTTCGGGTCAGCAGTCGTCGAGCACCCTAACCGCTACACCACCGTGGTGGACGCATCGACGTGGTCAAGAGCAAACATCACGGCCAACCGCTTTTTCGAGTAAATGAATGCGCTCTGCTGAAATGGACTGTGAACATCTTCTTCAGATGGTCACATCGAGAATAGCTCCCCGGAAGTTGTCGTACATATGTTTCTTTCCTCCAGAAGTCTCAAGAGCCTGACCTCAACGCTGCGGCGTCCTACAGCCTTAAAGGGGAGACGATCCAACTCGTTGGATAGCATATTCGTGGAGTCTCGGGGCTACTATATTGTACATAGATAAATCAAATAGATAAGTAATATATATCGATCGTTTAATGCACTTTTTTTTCTTACTTTTTTTACTCGAGTAAGTCGATAAATAAATAGAGAAGTAAAGGCAACGAAACACTTAAAATAACCAATAGCTGAGACAGTTGGTAGGTATTCATGTTAAAATGACACGATGTGAAGACACAAGGGTGAAGTCAAGAGAGTGACCAGTTATCTCTCACGTTCACCATCACGCGCAACTGACTGATCGGTATCGCCTCTTGCCCGGGAATGCGCACATAAGTGTTTTAAGTGCGTAGCAGTTTAAGGGCCCGGGATGTCGTATGCAGTCATCGCATGCTGTCATCGTATGCTGTCGTAGCTTGACGTAACGCAGGAAAAACCACAAATAGTATAGCCATCTGTCGCATATTGAGCGCCCGCTCGCGCCAAGGAGAAGTCTTCTTCCTCTAGTTCTTCGAGCACATTGATGATGATGTTAAGTGCGGAGCAGTTTAGGGGCCCGGGTTGTCGTATGCTGTCGTGGCTTGGCATAACGCAGGCAAAGCCAGGTATAAAAAATAGAAGAAAAGGAATCAAGCAAAAAATAGAAAGAGAGAGAAAGAAAGCAAGAAATTGGAAGAATAGCAAGAGCAAGAAAGAGAAATAAATAAATAAAGAGAGAGGAAGAAATCAGTAAACATTGAGAAAAAAAAACAAAAAAAAAAAGGAAACAGAGAAAAAGAAAGAAAGAGAAGAGGAAAGAAAGGAAAAAAGAAAAAAACCGAAGAGAAACAAAGAAGGCTGCCCAACTCCGCGCTTCCTTCAGGTTTGGCACCACTGTCCTTCTTTTCCGCCGCTGTACGATTTTTCAGGTGGCGGCGTTTGCGGTGTCTGGACTACTTTCTTGCGTCCGTGTTTGCACACCCTGTCTTTATAACGGCCCCAGTACAGCCTCTGAAAATACAATATCGAGCGCGGTATCCGCCATTGACATTACGCCAGAACGGGGATTCACGTGACATGATTAGAGCAAATACTTTCTATTGGTCCATATACGAGAAATATCAGTTGTGAATTGTCTCCTACCCTGCTTTGTCATGCATCTGCCCACCCGTTCTTCCTCACCTCGCGTGATTACCGTGCGCGATGAACTTACTTTGCACTGTTTTGTGAGTTTCCGATTACGCAAGGCGAACTAACAGAGGGCAGCCAACAAGCTCGAAATTCTGATGGGCTCAACGCTTAGTGCTCCAATTGTACACATGTTTTATGAAGAAATAAGTGTCGAGGAGATATGGAGTGGAACGAATGGAAGAGGAACCGGATTATTTGATTGTTCCAACGGACGGACTCTTTACAGTGAAGACTATGCAGCTCTCCAAAAAATAGGCCAACCCGCTTCCACGGTTACTGTATACTTTTTGATGGCAGTAACAATTATATGGACACTCTGTTCAGGTTTTCATTGTCGCTGTCATGCTCCGTATAAAGCCCAAATCGGTAACTTTTGTTCGCGCATTGCATGCTGTACCCGCTAGTAAAAGCTCGCGAGCGCTAGCGAGGAACACGGCTGGAGCACAGATGAAACAAGCTGCCCATCTCCATCGTACATAGGGTGCATGCGATTACATCACACCGCGTGCGAGGCCTGCCATCGGTTGCTCCTCAACAAGAAAGGAAGCCTTGTCCGTCTATTTCGCTATTTCGGCGCTATTTCGGCAGGCATCAGCAAACGTACGCGTCTCGTATAACCTTCTACGCGCTATCATCTCACTGCGTCGTGCTGTGACCACTGATACGACAAACTTCATGAGAACTGCTTCTTTCCCGGGAGCGGCCGTATTCCCATCCACCAGTGTTTTGCAGTTTCGCGAGATCGGGTGAAAAAGAGTTTTCATCACGTGTCTAGGTCGTTGAGTGTATATGTGTGTATGTTAATCAATAAACTTCAGTTGATAGTCAGCGCTCTGTATGTGTGCTCTTTTTCTGTGTCCGTGGTTTTTTTTTGCGCTACATTTATGATGTCGTATTACCAACTCGCCCAGCGAGACGCCCTTCTGAAGTCAATCAGAAGCTGGCGCTTAGCTTCAAGATCAGACACACGGACAGAAGGGTCAGCTTGCCTCTATCGTTGTCCACGTGCTCGGCCTCACGGGCAGCAGGGTCAATCAGAAGCTGGCCCTTAGCTTCAAGATCAGACACACGGACAGCAGGGTCAGCTTGCCTCTATCGTTGTCCACGTGCTCGGCCTCACGGGCAGCAGGGTCAATCAGAAGCTGGCCCTTAGCTTCAAGATTAGACACACGGACAGCAGGGTCAGCTTGCCTCTATCGCTGTCCACGTGCTCGGCCTCACGGGCAGCAGGGTTAGTCAGAAGCTGGCCCTTAGCTTCGAGATCAGACACACGGACAGAAGGGTCAGCTTGCCTCTATCGTTGTCCACGTGCTCGGCCTCACGGGCAGCAGGGTCAATCAGAAGCTGGCCCTTAGCTTCAATATCAGACACACGGACAGCAGGGTCAGCCGAGCACTGGCGTTGCACTTCGAACTCTGCCTCACGTGCAGGAGGGTCACTCCGACGCTGGCGTTTCGCATTAAATTCGGTCTCACGGGTAGCACGGTAGCCCGCAGCAAGCGTGTCGCTTCCTGTAGCTGCCAACCAACCAGAGTCGGTCAACGCAAGCTTCGCTTAAAAAGCACCGCTAACTAGCGCTTTCTTTACTATGTGGAGCAGGAGCTCCCGGAGTCACGGGTTCATAAATGTACGCCCGCGCGAATGAAAACCTTCGCACAAATGGCAGATTTTGAGAACATTTGCTTGCTTGCTTGACCCTCCTTTCTGGCTCTTATCCACTAAGGGGGGATTGGCCAAGAGGGGCTATGCACGGGAAAAGGAGAAGTGATTTTTTTTTGTTTTTTTTAATAGAATGTGGTAATTTTTATACGAAGAAAAAATTTAAAAAAGAGAAAGTCATAGAATTTGGGAATGACTTAAAATTGTTCATAATAAATGATTCTTTAGTAGGTTAAACTTAATAATGAAATGCTGCTGCTGATGATGATGATATATGGTGTTTAGTGGCGCAAGGGCCATGGTTTGGCCAAAGAGCGCCAATACTGTGTTCATGTATATTGCTTTGGTTTATGGTTCATGCCGTGGCTGTATATAGGCCTAAAAATCGAAGCTCAAAGGGGCTTAAGATAATGAACACTTAAAATTATGATGGTGGCTGTAGTGAGGGGGGGATGCTATGAGCGTGAGATGTAGAGTTTTAAAGGATGACGAGTTAATAGATGACGAAGTAGCACAACAGCCTCACAATGCCCTTGGGCATAAGGGCCGGGAGGCATGTGCCATTACAATGGATAACATCGCAACTACGACCTCTCGGCGGAGGGCGTGTTACCATTACTAGGGCAGATAATGTCGAGCGTGCGGACGTCGTTCAAAAAAGCTAGAACGGATTTCATGCTAAATAGTGGTTCTCTGCCTAGGAAGAGAGCCAAATGGAGAGGTATGCATTCTTTGTATGCTAACGGAAAGTGTCTTTTTTTCTCAGCTTCCGTTTCACGACATTCTAAGAGAACATGCTGAACAGTAAGTCTTTCGCTACATCTACCACACAGTGGATGTTCATCACCAGTCAGCAAAAAAATGTGCGTCCCATAAGTGTGCCCTATTCTGAGGCGACAGAATAAGACATCACTTCGTCTTGACTTCGTAAGTGATGGCCAATGTCCTAGCTGTGGCTTTATGTGGAGTTTGTTTAAAGTTTCAGAGTCCCAGTTGTGTTGCCAGTGGGTTCGTAGTTTTTTTCGCAAGTATGGCTTTAGATCTGACGCAGGGACAGCGATGAAGGAGTTGTTTGCGTTTGAATTTAATGATGTTGCGATTTGGTCCGCCAGTACATTTCCCTCAATACCTCTGTGCCCAGGCACCCAGCACACTGTAATATGTTGGCCAGAAGTGTAAACAGAGCATAGTAGTGAATACAGGTCCGCGACTACTGGATTTCTGTGTTTACGGCATGACATTAAAGCTTTCACCACGCTCAGTGAGTCTGTGTATATAACCGCCTTATCCACTTTTAATTGTTTGATGTGTTTGACAGCAGACAGTAAGGCATACGCCTCTGCTGTAAAGATACTTGTATTGGGATGCAAAACATTCGATTCCGAGAAGGACGGACCAACAGCTAGCTGCATAAGAAACGCCGGCATGGGACTTAGACGCATCCGTGTAATATTCTGAGCAGGAGTATTTCGACTGCAGCTCAAGAAAGTGCATGTGAATGTGTGCTTCTGGGAGCGTGTTTAGTCACTTCCATAAATGAGGTGTCGCAATCAACGATGTTCCACAACCATGGCGGGAAAAGTTCAGGTAGAGCCATTAGGCGATGCTCAAGAAGTGGAACAGTGATATCTTTGCAAAGCCTTCTTATACGAAGTGAGAATGGTTCCCTCACTGTGGGTTTGTTGTGAAACAGTAGTGTAGATGAGGTATCATTGAGTGTGGGATAGCAAGGGTGGTGTTTGTTTGACTGTACATTTAGAAAATAATTGAAAGCGCAGTACGAACGCTGTAGATCGAGAGACCATTCATTTGACTCTGCATATAGGCTTTGGATCGGGCTTGTTCTGAAGGCACCGGTGGCGAGACGTATGCCTAAGTGATGGATAGGATCCAGCATCTTGAGAGCGCTGGGTGTAGCCGACTGGTAAACTACGGCGCCATAATCTAGCCGCGATCGAACGAGGCCTCTGTAAAGGTTTAAGAGACACTTTCTGTCACTACACCATGAGGTGTGCGATAGGATCTTCAGGATATTCATTGTTTTCAAGCATTTGGCCTTGAGGTATTTTATGTGAGGAATAAAAGTAAGCTTAGAGTCAAGTGTAACACCTAAACATTTTTGATCTGCATGCAACGCTAAGCGTTGTCCATGGAGTTCAATGGCTGGATCTGGGACCACACATTTTTTCCTAGTATAAAGGACAATGGAACTTTTCTGCGGATTAAGCCGAAAGCCATTCTCGTCAGCCCATTTTGATATTTTGTTTAGGCTAACTCGTACGTGTCATTCACAGATAGTTAGGTTGTAAGACCTGAATCCTACTTGCACGTCATCAACATACACTGAATAAAACATGTCTTTCGGAATTGAGGAACGCAACGACGTCATTTTTACAATAAAAAGGGTACAGCTAAGTTCGCCACCCTGCGGTACCCCAGTTTCCTGAATGAATACTCTAGAAAGGGCGCTACCAATCCTGACACGGAACGTACGGTTCGATAAGTAGCTTTGAATAATTTTGAGCAAGTTCCCACAGACACCCATTCCGGACAAGTCACGGAGAATTCCATAGCGCCACGTCGTGTCGTATGCTTTTTTGATGTCAAGGAACACGGAGACGAAGTATTGTTTATGGACAAATGCATTACGAATATAGACTCTACACGCACAAGGTGGTCAGTTGTCGACCTGCCCTCCCTAAAGCCGCACTGATACGGGTCTAGAAGGTTATTAGATTCAAGATGATACAAAAGGCGGCGGTTGATCATTTTTTCAAAGACCTTGCAGAGGCAGCTCGTAAGTGCTATAGGGCGGTAGCTTAATACCAAGGGGGGTCTTTGCCCTGCTTTAAAATAGGGGCTGCTATGGCTTCTTTCCACGTGGCTGGAATGTGTCCATCAGCTCAGATAGTGTTGTAAATTGCGAGTAGTGTCATTTGTGTGTATGGGTGTAGATGCTTGATCATGTCACATACAATTCCGTCAGGTCCCGAAGCAGAACTCTGACATGAAGTTAGGGCAGCCTTAAACTCAGCAATGCAAAAAGGACGGTTATATGGTTCATTTTGATGGCATTTACGATCCAGTGTCTTGCGTTCTTCTTTGTCTTTGTATTTTTGGAACGAATTTGAATAGTGCATAGAGCTGGATATACGTTTGAAGTGCTCTCCCAGAGCGTCTGCCTGATCTTCTAGGGTGTTTCCCTCATCATTCACAAGAGGCAATGGTTGGGCTTGCTGCCCATTTAACCTCCTCAGATTATTCCACACTCTGGCTTCTTGAGTGTGCGAGTTTATGCCCGAAAGGATCTTCTCCCAGCTTGTGCGTCTGGCCTGCCTCCGTGTGCGCCTTCCCTGTGATTTGATCTGTTTAAATTGAATCAGATTTTCTGCAGTAGGATATTTCCGTAGGGTACGCCATGCCTTGTTTTGTTTCTTTCGCGCTTGCTTGCAGTCATTGTTCCACCAGGGAACTCGTCGTCTGCAAGAGTGACCATTGGATTGCGCAATAAGCTTTTTCGGCTGCGTTTAAAATGAAAGCGGTAAAATACGCGACGGCAGCGTCTATGCTAAAAACATCAATAAAATCTCGTGACAGATATGTAGATTGTTTAAAACACTCCCAATCAACCGAGTCCAGTTTCCATCGGGAAGCATGGGGCAATAAATCGTGTTCTTCTACTAAGTCCAGCCTTATGGGGAAATGGTCACTCGCAAATAGATTTTTTACAACATTCCAATCAAGATAGGGAAGAAGAACTGCTGAGCCAATCGCTAAGTCAATGGATGAATATGAATTGTGTGATAAATTGTAATATGTTGGTTCCTTTTTGTTGAACATCAGAGGTTGTGAGAACATTTTCTACAAGGCGACCTCTTGCATCACAGCGCAGGTCTCCCCATAACCTGTTATGCGCATTAAAATCCCCAACGATAATGTAGGGCTCAGGAAGCTGGTTAATCAAGTTGTGCAATTCTGGTTTAGTGAGCTGGTAGTTAGGTGGTATGTAAATGGAGCAGATGGTAACCAACTTATTGAATAAGATTGCACGGACTGCAACTACTTCGAGGGGCGTTTGGAGGACTATAGGATGGCAAGGTACAGATTTATCAACTATTATTGCCACACCTCTCGAAGAAGCCAGAGCTTCCTCACGGTCCTTCCTATAGACGGCGTAACGCCGGAGGAAATTCGTCTGTTTGGAATTCAAATGTGTCTCCTGGACACAGAACACCTTGGGCTGGTAGCAACATAACAGCTCACTTAGGTCGTCTAGGTTGCGAATGAGGCCCCTAATATTCCAAAACATTATTTGGGTCGACATATTAGTGAAAATAAAAGTGTTCTGTGCGTGAGAGTAATTCAAAATTATGCTCATGGGTCCTTGTCAGGACTCGTGATTTTCTGCTTTCCTTTTTTGTTGCGGTCCGCAGAGTTGCGCCGCTCTTTCGGCACCAAAGGCACCAGAGTAATGTCCATTGCCTCCTGGGAGGCACTGGACGCCCGCGTGTGCAGGCTGGAAGTTCGAGTTTCAGGCCTCGCCTGGTGAGACGAGGCCTTGTGACCCGACGGCTCTGGAGTCGCCGGGATCTGTTGTCGAGTTGGCGGAGTAGATTGAACTACTGCCACCTTGGGGGTGGGCGCCACAGCCGACGGCTAGCTCGACGCAGGCCGGGCTGGTGGCGGAGGACGGTGCGACGCTGCCCCCTGACGCGCCGCATCCGCATATGTCGTGCCATAGAATGGTGCACATCGTTTCCTGGCTTCCCGGAAAGAGATGTTATCACTGACCTTCAATGAAATTATATCTTTCTCTTTTTTCCATGTAGCGCACGATCTCGAGTAGGCTGGGTGGTCGCCGCCGCAATTGACACAGCGGGCTGCGGCCTCACAGCCTTCAGAAATGTGGTCTGTGGAAGCACACCTGGCACAAGTTGACTGACCTTTGCAAAAATGGGAACTATGGCCGTACTTCTGGCACTTAAAGCATCTGCGAGGGTTGGGTACGTATGGACGAACTCTTAGTTTCGTGTAACCTGTCTCAAGTTTCGTGTAACCTGTCTCAATGTTAGTATAATGTGCCTCGTTGGTTTTTCTGAGTTGTCCCTTCTTATTTTGATTCTTTGTACAGTGATGACATTTTGCTCTTTCCAGCCATCAAGGAGTTCTTGGTCAGTTAGGCTCAAAAGGTCTTCATGTGAAACAACACCACGAACAGTATTCATGGATCGGTGTGGGGTAATAATTACAGGAATGCTGCCGAAAGACTTTAGGTTCGGAAGGTTTTCGTACTGTTTGCTGTCTCGGAGTTCGAGCAACAGATCGCTCGCTACTGGCCATCTTAGTCGCTTTGTATCCTGGTCCTAGCTTTTCAGACAGTGTTATTGCTACCAAAAACGGGGATATTGTTCTTGCTTTTTCTTCTGTGTCTTCTCTGTGAATGACATGGTATTTGGGGAATTGTTCATGGGTCTTTGCAAAGATATTCAGTGCTGCTTCGGTCCGCACCCTTTTCAGGGCACGATCTGGTTTTGGGAGGGATGCGCTCAACATAGCATGTGCATTTTGCTTCGGCAGCGGTGCCAGCCGCCCACCACCGAGCCAAACTAGGGGACGTGGCAGCAAATGTTAAACAAATCCTGCCAACGCCAGCTGTACACCGCTACTATAACCAAATATGGTGAACCAAGACTGGCCATCCACACAAGGTTAACCCTAGCCGCCGGGAAAATGTGGAAGCAGACAGAAAAGAGGAGAGGACAGGAAAGGTTAAAAGTGTGAGAGAAAGACGAAGATGTGGCAGGAGAGAGATAGGAAAAGGCGACTGCCGATTTCCCCTGGGTGGGTCAGCCCAGGGGTGCCGTCTACGTGAAGCCGGGGGCCAAAGGGGTGTGTTGCCTCTGCCGGGGGGCCTTAAAGGTCCAAACACCCGGCGTTGGCTCAACCCCCCAGGATCCCCTTTTCCCCGGACACGGCTAAGCCACGCACGCCTACGCGTGGGAGGGGATCGAAACCCCCCCCCTTGGCTCAGGTCCGTGGTGACGCCACTCACCAAACGCCCGCTTGCGCAGACGCCCCTGCGGGGATGAAATGCTGAACTTAAGCTTGGCTTAGCATGGTAATCGCCTTGTGTCACCCAGGAATTCCCATAGGGCCCCGCAGACGTTGCTGTCGCTAAATTCCAATGAAGCATCTCCAAAGGACAGAATATTCGGAGTACTAAGAGGAATTCCTAATTTTTTGAATAAAATTTCAAAACACTATTTCAATCAACAATGCATGGAGAAATGTGCGTGTTGAATATAACCCACAGCAACACATTGGTTGCCGTGGGTTGATATGAATTTGGCGTTGTTATGAATGAAACCTTCGCGCCCGATACGCTCAACTCCCATCCTCGTAACAGAGGCGGTTCCAAGTAGAGCACTGCACGGGCTCGGGCCTGCCCGAAAACCCGGGCCCGGCCCGGCCCGTGGGCCGGGCCGGGCCGGGTAAAGTAGGTTTCACGGCGGGCCCGGGCCGGGCTCGGGCTCGAAGCTCCGGGCTTAGGGCCGGGCCCGGGTTTTAGGTGGCGGGCTCGGGTCGGGCCGGGCTTGCATTTTGCTCAGTTAATAAAGGAACACTAAAGTGAAACACTGACTCGGTTTAGACTGACAGTGTTCTCTGAGAACTCGAATGTCATTCATTTCACCACCATAAGTTTATTGGCAGAGGAAAAAAATCGAGGTGAGATTTCCATTTCATAATTTTGCGCTGAAATCTCCGCGCGTGGCGTCACGGATTTCAAAGTGTATTTGTCTAACTTTGGGGCAACTGGCTCTTCAAAATTTCCTGAAACTTGGTATGTTAAGTCTGTGGGCCACTCAGAGGTCATTATTTTTCATATTTACCAATTAGGATCTACGTAGGCCCCAGTATATAGACGCCGTCGGAATATATGACGTGACTTCTGCTGCGTGAATGTCAAGGTGGCGTCGCCACCCGCATTTTCTTTTTGCTCAGAGTCTTGTCACGGAGAGCATGGTTATTTTGTAAAAGAGTAATTTAGTTATAATAGAAAAATTTTTCTTGCCTTTAGTGTCCCTTTAAGTTTGTTCCAAAGACGTTGCGCATACATATATGCTTCACATTTACCTCGAAAAACAATGCTTCTTTATGTGGGGCAAGCTATTTGGAGTTCTATGATGGACAAGTACTGAAGTTCTTTTGCTTCTTGCGGATGGGGCTGCTTGATTTATCTGAAACGGGCGAACTACAAGTAAATAGACCAGATGCTTACATGGTTAACATCTGGTTATGCTGGGCTTTGTTCGCATTCTTTATTATTTTATATCCCAAATATTATTCTGTGATCACAGTAATTAAGGTAATATAAAAAATTTGTAACTTATCGTTGGGAAACGTTATTGAATATCATAGCTCTCCACTAAAACTAAATGACTGCACGCAGTCTGGTTACATAGAATCCTTACAAAGACATTTGTTTTCCGTGGCTCCGTCACGGATCCCAGTGGTCATGTCACGCGAGATATAAATGCACAGCCTGCTTTGTGCGGCCACATTGTTAGCGTCTGAGCTTTCATATTGTTCCGCTATAGCAGGCGTCGCAAACTCGCATCAGCTAACGGTCTGCATTCACGAAAATTTACTCGCGCAAGGGCCAGGACAGTGGGTAGGAGGGGGTGGGGGGTGGGTCATAGGTTGTATCAAATGTCACCTAATTTTGTTATTTGAAAGACCTTTCCGATATCTCATATATCGGTCATTTCTGAAGGGTATTTGGTAGCGACATGCGAACATGTCTATACCTATCTCCAAAATGACTAAAATCTGGACGCCGATTCTGAAATATACACTTCTTTCACGGTTATGTATCAACGCATGGTGGACACACGTGGTGCCTCACAAGAAAATGCTTTAGGCCTGTCATGCCTATGTAGCTTGATGACGTGCTTATAAACAAAAAAAATTCGGGGACCCTTAAGATTCACCATTAAGAGTTGAACGCGATAGTGATATCCTGTCCCTAGAGCGTACTTCAAGCAGTTAGTGGATACTTGCTATGCACCCACTACGTGTATTAAGGGAATACGTGCAGTAACCTGTGCCTTTTGTAATGGGTGGCTGGCTTTAAACCATGAAGTCGTTATGATATTCAACGCTTGTACCACACAATATTACTGCGATATTACATGTTCTACTGTTACGTATGTATACAGGACGCGTGTGTTTGTGAAGCACGAGTTACTTTCACTGTATTTCCAAACAGAGGAAGTTATTTTCAATGTAATGCCGAGCATAGGGGTGGCTGTGTGGTAGAACACCTGCTTGCCACGCAGGCGGCCTGGGTTCGATTCGGACGCGGAAATTTTTATTATTTATTTTATTTGCATCTTCCTCGATTTTTCGGTCACGGACAAGATGATGATTTTTCGCTCACAACCAACGACGCCAACGCCGTAATTTCTGCAAAACGAGCTCTTTAACGCTATCGCATTAATAAAAACAGGGCGAAGGCAGTCGTGTGCGGGCCGCGGTCCGCGTGTTTGAGACCCCTGCGCTGTATAGTGCTAGAGATACTGATACTGCCACAACAGCGTTGGAGTGTGCAGGAATAGCATAGGTCCATTAAATAGGGCGTCGGGCAAAGTATATTCGCTTGTGAAATGTCCGGCTTTAAAAAATACCATTACGAATTCCGTGCCATGTGATGTCCGTTTACCTCGAACCATATGCATCCAATGAGTAAGCGTCGAAAAGCTTATTCGCGCCTTTACTACGAAACTGGTACAGATTTCGATAATAGATCGAGATTTCTTCGTCCGCCTCCGGCCAGTCATATGCACGCGTAGTCCAATGACCACCTTCTACCAGTACAACATCGTTAGGAAGGCGTACGCTATTACAATACGAAAAAAAAGGAAGCGTGGTGCAAAACATACACTGCAGAAAGCTGCAAGGAGAAGCCCTCAAAGAGGAGTTTATAGATGACATTGAAGAGTGGCACGAGGTCCGGGAAGAGAAATGAAGAGATGAGCTGGACAGCTATGTTCATTGTACAGAAGTAGGCCGAAACATCCTAAATTTGCTCCAGTGGTGGAAGTTAAAAACAACGACTGGTGACGCCTTCACAATTCGAAAGGCGGATGTACGCCCCTGCGGCTGACGCAAGCAGTGCGAGAAACTTTAGCGCGGTAGGATATGTGATGCAGCAGCGCATGGCGTGCTTAAATCCGGAATCTATTGAGAATTTGATTTTTTGCACAATGACATGCGAAGAAACAAGCTGTAAAATATGCCACAAAAAACTGCTAGAGTGTATATACAAGCAGCGGCGTGATAGATCTAAACAATGGTATGAAAAAATAATTGTTTTTCTTCCTTTCGGCTGATACGTATTTCTAAAAGTACACGTGGTGCGCGTAGGTCATTGTAATTTTTGTCTAGGTTAGTGTAGTTACGGCTACGTAATGAATTCGCCTTTTACAGCGAAAGCTGTATATGGCTAGGAGAAACGAAAAAGCGTTCGGCATCTGTGTCACGAGCGGTCTCCATTGGCTGTGCTATCAGTTACGTCGTTCTGAGCGTCGTACCCAAGCTCGCGCGCCATTGGCGCGCGAGCTTGGGTACGACGCTTGCAAGGTCAAACGCTTGCAGCCACGGCGCGCCCTCTGGCGCGCCGAAGAAACGGCGTTGCGGGCAGAACCGCGTCGACGTGATTGCGCGAGCGCGTTGGCCGGGGCGAACGCCCGCTTTTGGGCGAGAGTTCCTCCAGCGGCATTTTGGCTTCGGCTGCGACGTCTGTGACCGCTGTAGTGAATGACGTGCGCGGATATTTGAAGTGCTGCCATTACAAGAGCTAGAAGACAACGACAACGAAAGTGGCACGAGCGACGCGCTGGAAGAACAAAACAACAAAAGAGAAAAGCCAATGGGAAAAGGCCACGGGAGGCACGAGAGAGGAGAGGGCGAAGCGTGGTGACGAAGAGACGAGCGAAGAAGCGAGGGAGACGTGCCACGCGAATCGGCCGTCGGGTTCCGGACCCGAGCCTGGCGAACAGCTGAGCCTGGTGCGACCTGCCACGTTTCTTGGCCGTCGGGTTCCGGACCCGAGCCTGGAGAACCGCCGAGCCCGGGGCGACCTACAACGTGCGAGCAGGCCGTGGCCGCGCATCTCTGACGTGCTGCTGCCGCTGCGAGGCGTCCCGTGTCCGTGGAAGCGCGGAGCTGTCGGGCTTTGGGCACGAGCTCTGGCGTACGGGCCCGACCCGGACGCGACGGCGGCTACAACAGCGGTGTCCACTCGTCAAGCGGCTGCCAGTTCACCTCTTCGCTCAACGGGCTTCCTTCGGAGGCAACGGACTTTGGTGAGACCAGCATCGTGTCACGTGTCGTAGGCTAGGGACTGTTAGGACTGCGGTAGCGCGAGTGTATAATGCAGGGTCGATTTTTTTCTTTCTGTCAGTGTTATGTTTAGTCATGTTTTTGTGTGTGCATAAAATGTGGTGTGCCAACGGCCTCGTCTGTTCTTGGGTGTCTGTGGCGACGTCTCGGACACCCAACTATTAAGAACCTGAACGTTGTTTAAAACACCCTAACAACGTAACATTGGCGTCCGCGACAGGACGAGGCCATTTGTAACACTTGAGTGAGGCTTACGACTAGTCAGGAAGGATGAGCACGACAGATTTAACGGCGTTGGCAATGCGCATGGGTTTGGAGGGCGCGGAACTGAAGGCATGGGTTGATGAGCGAGAAGCTCGAGCTCGTGAGGAAAGGGCCGCAGAAAGAGAGGCAAAGAAAGAACAGATGGAGCTACAATTACGGATCGAAGAAAGAGAAGCACAAGCGCGTCTGGAGAGGGCCGCAGAAAGAGAGGCGAAAAAGGAACAGATGGAGCTACAATTACGGGTCGAGGAACAGGCCCAAAGAACGATTCAGTTGCGTCTCCAACTTACTCAGACTGAAGCCGCCAGAGAACCGGTCGGGGCGGACATAGGACGACCAGCGAGGGTGTCTTCTAACGTGAATCCTCATAACTTTATACCAGGATTTGACGAAACCCGGGATGACCTGGACGCATATTTGAAAAGGTTTGAGAATGTGGCTACGGGGCAAGAGTGGCCTAGAGACAAATGGGCCACGGCTCTAAGTTTGTGCCTAAGCGGAGAAGCGCTAAAGGTGTTTGGTCGCCTATCTCCTGAAGACGCACTGGATTACGAGAAAGCGAAACTTGCATTATTGCAGCGATTTCGCTTCACAGCGGAAGGGTACCGGGAAAAGTTTAGGCACAGTAAGCCTCAAGAGGGAGAAACCGGCAGGCAGTACGCTGCAAGATTAATGAGTTTTTTTCGACCGATGGATGGAGATGTCGAAAGTAGAGAAGGAATATGCATCAGTTCGTGACCTAATAGTAGCTGAGCAGTTCATAAGTAAGTGTCACGACCGAGTGGCGCTCTTTTTGCGAGAAAAGAATTGCCGGAAACTTGAAGAAATGGCTGAAGCGGCTGATCAGTTTTTAGAGGCGCAACGACAGTCGAACCTGCTTGTTTTCCGTGAGAAGGCGGAGAACGGCACGGCAGTGAAAGTTGGAAGCACGGCCTCGAAAAATTCAGCCCAATGTTTTGTATGCAACAAAACCGGCCATAAGGCCTCAGAGTGTCGTGCTAGAACGAGGCAACCTTACTGTGGGTATTGTCGTAGGGTGGGACACGATACCCAAGTTTGCACCAAGAAGCCCACCACGTATAAAAAGACTTCATGTATATTGTCCGAAGAGAACTCAAGAGACAATCACGCATCCGGCTCTGGGCCCGAAAAGAATGTGACTGGGGCAGTAAACACGCAACAAACGACAACGAAAGGTCAGATGCCAGTTCTTCAGGGCCTCTTATTTGGCAAACCTGTTTCCGTTCTCCGGGATACAGGAAGTAATACTACTGTTGTACGACGTTCCCTCGTCCCCGACGAAGCGCTTACAGGAGTTATGACGACGGTGTTTTTAGCTGATGGGAGCAGGATAAAAGTTCCCGAAGCAAAAGTGGAGATATCTTCGCCCTACTTTTCTGGCACGGTGATTGTAAAATGTATGATTTCCCCATTGTATGACGTGATTGTGGGAAATGTGCCAGGATCCCGTGATCCCAATGATCCAGACAGCAGGTGGAGCGAGAGACCGTCGGAAGGGAAAACGAAGCTTAACAGCATGAAGGAGGGTTCAGGTACGAAGAAAGGAGACCGCGGCAAGAAGTCAATGCTCAGCGTAGTCAAGAGCCCAAGTACTTCAATGGACTCGGTGAAAGCAACCGCTATGAAGATGAACCAACGAGACCTCAAGGTTGCGCAAGCAGAAGACAAGAGCCTGGATCTCTGTAGGAATAAAGTTGGCCAGGTGTTCTTTGGGAGAGGATCGACACAGCATTCGTTTGTTATGCAAAGGGGAGTTTTATATCGCCATTACCGGTTATCCTCCGGCAAGATGGTACAGCAGGTTGTTGTTCCTCGAAAGCTGCGAAGCCAAGTACTACAGTTGGCTCACGAAAGTCTGATGGCGGGGCATCAAGGCATCAAGAGGACAACTGACCGTGTGCTCGGATCATTCTATTGGCCGGGAGTTCAGGAAGAAGTAAAGAGATACGTGCGATCCTGTGACACTTGCCAAAGAACATACCCAAAAGGTAAAGTGGGCAAGGCACCACTGGGCTCAATGCCACTGATTGACACCCCCTTCAAGCGAGTGGCAATCGATATTATCGGGCCTCTAAAACCTGTGTCTAGAAACGGCAACCGTTACATACTCACCATGGTGGACTTCGCCACACGTTACCCCGACGCAGTGGCCCTGCCAGCAATCGATTCGGCGACAGTAACAGAGGGCCTGGTGGAGATGTTTTCACGCGTCGGATTCCCGCGTGAAATTCTATGCGATCAAGCATCATGTTTTACGTCCGACTTAATGAGAGAAGTGAACGACTTATTGGCTATTAAGCACCTCAGCTCTACACCTTACCACCCTATGTGTAACGGGTTGGTGGAACGATTTAACGGTACGTTAAAACAGATGTTGCGCAAGCTCTGCCAGGAGGAACCAAAATCCTGGGATCGGTTGCTTGCCCCACTCCTATTTGCCTATCGTGAAGTGCCTCAGACCAGCATGGGATTCTCTCCTTTTGAACTTATTTACGGGCGTTACGTCAGAGGACCCCTCAGTTTGTTAAAGGAATTATGGACTGGAGAGCACATCGGTGATGAGGTGAAGACAACCTACGGATATGTATTGGATCTCAGAGATCGCCTTGAAAAAACATTGCAGTTGGCTCATGAGAACTTGATACAAGCAAGAAAGTCTCAGAAGCAGTACTATGATCGGAGGAGCACGAGACGTCACCTTGAAGTAGGAGACCGGGCCCTTATCCTACTCCCTACGACGGGAAACAAATTACTCATGCAATGGAAAGGACCTTTTAAGGTCACAGGAAAGAAGGGCACCCACGACTACTGGTTGGACTTGGGACGTGACACCAAGTTGTTTCACATTAACATGTTAAAGCGGTACGAGGATCGCCAACCAGAGAAGTTTCCACAGACAGCTTCATTCGTAGTGATGGAAGAAGAAGAGACGGATTCACCCATACCAGTTTGCGCCGTTGACCAAAGGTCTGGTGTGGAGACAATTCCAATAGGTGAGGGACTGGTTGAAGACGAAGCTACAGAGCTCCGTAGGATTCTGACCGATTATCAAGATGTATTTTCCGAAATTCCCGGAAAGACTAATCTGTTGGAATGCCTGAATGTAAGGTCCGATAGGGTTGCAGAGCCCGCAATTCAATTTGTAGGGCGTAGCATTCAGGAACCCGACACGTCATGTTTGGTGTCTTGCGAGGCAGAAGGCACTTGCCTTGAAATTTGGAAACCCCAGCCAGCTGATCGGCACAGACAAGGCGTTCACGTGCCTAAAACACTCAATCGAACGCGTCTGACTGGGGGGCGCGTGGAAGCAACGCGTCCATTTGGGTTCCGATGTTTGCTGGGCTGCCAAAGCGGCAGGGCGTCTGAGTACCATTGAGATTAACGGACAGACGTCTGCACGAAAACGCTGCCGAGCGTTTCTGATGTTTTGCGGCAAATCGAAGGCCGTTGCTTTTCGTTTCATTTGGGACGCTATCACTTGAGCGTCGAGGTCATTAACCGGTGGCTTTTCGGGTTTTGACTGTAGGCAGCGGACGTTCCATTTCTTGTACATATTCTGCTTCTGTACCTGCATGTGAAGTGTTAAATTGAGTATTTCGTGTAGTTGTTTACTTTTATTTGAACTGTTGGTTTAAAGTGGACATTTATATTGAATGGACCATTATAGTGGGAAAGTGTGTTAGGACTGTATAGTGACCTGTGCGGTGGACCTTTCCAGTATGGTGCATTATACAACGCGCACGTCGCAGCAGTTTTTTTTTAGAAAAAAAAAACTTGATGAAAGGGGGGCTTATGTAGTGAGTGACGTGCGTGCGTGTTTAAAGTGCCCGCCATCACACGATCGAGTAGAAGAAGAAGAAGGAAGTTGCACGAGCGCTGGAAAAATAAAATAGAAGAATAAGAGCAAAGACCAATCGGAGAAGGCCACGGGAGGGACGAGAAAGGAAAGGGCGAAGCGTGGCGGCGGGGAAGAGACGAGAGAAGCGGCGAAGAAGACGGGCCACGTTCCTCGGCGGTCGGGTTCCGGACCCGAGCCTTGGCGACAACCTGAGCCCGCGGCGACCTGCCCGTACGAGCAGGCCATGGTGACGCCCCTCTGACGGGGTCCTGCTTCGAGGCGTCCTGTGCCCGTGGACACGCTGAGCTGTCGGGTTTCGGACTCGAGCTCTGGCGTAGGTGTCCGGCCGGGGCGCGGCTACGGCATCGTGCCTGCTCTTCGACCAGCAGCCTGGGAAGACTGTTCCGTCCATCCGTCTGCGAGATCCTCTCCGAAGCTGGTCACCAACGACTGACCTTGGTGAGACCAGCGCGCTCGTGCCTCGCTTCTCCGTTCGGTTTATAGGAACTGCTGTAGCTTAGGACCCATTTGACTGTTTAGTTGTGTATTATTATTTGGGGTTTCCGTCGGGGCTATGTGTGTTCGTTTTGAGTGTGTGTATTAAATGTTGTGTGCAAACGGCCTCGTCCTTTCGTGGGTGTCTGTGGCGATGTCTCGGACACCCAACAATAGTAAGAACCTGCACGTTGTTAAAACACCATAACAACGTAACAACCGCCTGTGGTTCGACCACAACCTGGCAACGATAATTGTGGAAGGCTTCAGTGCAGCGTCGGGTTGAACCCACTGCTAAACACTGGGGCCGCACATTTCAGCTTCGCTGGTTAACCATTTGTACGGAGTGCTTGGGCGGTGATTTTTCTTTCTCTATTTCTCTTGCTGTGGCAAGGTGCTACTATGCATTGACAGGCGCTACATATCCAGAAGGGTGCACGATTGCCTTTTTCGTTAGAGCATGCTTTAAATTTTAATAGACCGAAATGTAAACAACGGAAAGAGAGTGTTCTGTTCCTTGTGTCCTCTGTTTTTATTGCTCTTTGTATTGAAGCTGAACTCATGCTGCAGATCACTTTCCTTGCAACGATATCTGCTGCGAAACTCTCGATGATCCCCATGGTTGATGTTGCCGGATCCAAAACGGGAGCCTTGTTCACAACAATTGTGAACAAGGCTCCCATTCTGGGTCCCGCAACGTCAACGCATTTTTATTCTCTTTTGGTCGGTGTCCTGGTATTTTTATTCAATGATTGTTTCCGACCAGACGGGTGTCCGTCGAAGCCTTGATTGCATCCCCATAGTATTTGCAGAAAAAGTAGGTACAGTGTACCACTGCCAAGCAAACAGTCATTGCATCCAGTGTATCAGCTCAGCTGTTTCCACCGTGACCCCTTTTTTCCAATAAATTACCGTACGATGAAGTATAATTGTTAGCGAAGCATGCGCTACCAAAGCGTAGATATTTGCAACTTCATACACCTTGTTCTCGATTCCGTGTTCGGGCAGCACCAGCTAGATTATTGGCTCGGGCCCGTGTCGGGCCTGATCTGCGGTCGGGCCGGGCCGGGCCGGGTAGGCGAATTTTTCCCTTGGGTACGGGCCGGGCCCGGGTCTCGCTTGTAGTCACCGGGCCGGGCTCGGGGGGGGGGGTAAGTTTAAACAAGTTCCGGGCACGGGCCGGGCCCGGGCCGAAAATCCCGGCCCGTGCAGTGCTCTAGTTCCAAGTTCCAGCAGTCGGGGCAGGTTTTTATGTGTCCAACTTTAAGACCAGGAGCCGGAACTTCTGGCTTCAGGAACCTCGTTCTATACCGGAAGTGAAAAAAAACAATCACGCCCGTCCTATGTTTCAGGCGCCTTCTTCGGCGCGACGCCATGGCCCGCAAGGCCCAGTCGGACGTCCTAACTTTGGGCATGGTAGGCCTGGGCGTCGAGATCGCCAAGTACGTCATCCTGGCCGGCGTCAGGTCCGTCGCCATCTACAACGAGCAAGTGTTCACTGGCGTGGACCTTTCGTGCCATGTTTCAAACAGTGCTGCCTATTCCTTTTTTTTAGACTTGCCATGCTGAGACAATGAATTCATTACTTTGCTCTATAATCGCTGTTAATTGACGACTGTATTTACGTAATAGGAAACTTTTGGAAATGGTGTAAAACAGTAGTACACAGAGGGCGTAGCGCCCGCACACCTGTTCGATTAGTTGCTGGTTAACAAGGGGTAAGTAATGAACTGTACAATTATTTACGTCATGATACATACCGCAATGGACGAGTTGTTGCCCGCTATTTTTGAAGGCGCATCCCAACGAACAGAAATGCTGATGGTGGCGCGGGTAAAAAAATTCCCTGTCGTGATACTTAAATCAGCTTCATTTATTTTATTTTATTTATTGATACCATCAATGCCAAACGCAGGGCAGAGGGGGAGTGGTAATAAACAGTGTAATACCGGTTTAGAAAGGCAACTTGCAACTGACTTCTGAGAAGTGGAAGAGCTATGCTGCGCACGTTATCATGTGATGACATGAATAGAGCACATGATCGAAGATGTTGTCGACCGTGGTCGCGCTGCTGTAATAACAACGAAGGGCGAATAAATGAGCACTCTTGACAGGAGTTCACATTAATGCGATAAAACGCGAAGCAACCCTGCCGCGCTAACAGGATTCATTAGATATGTGCGTATAAGTCGCTACAGCTGAGTACTGCGCCGTAATAGTTTTGAAAATGACACCGAGAAATAGCCAAAATGAAAATTATACATTTTGATTGACTGATTGATGTATTTAGTGTTTGATTTCGCCTCCATTCATATATGGATACGCCGGCGTGTATTCGACACAGCCTACTTGAGCAGTGGCCGCACTGAAATAAGTATGTGTTGGTGCACGTCGCAGAAACATTAAAAATACTTAGAAACAGGTGTCGAAAAAACATCGTCCCTTTGGAGCAGACGCTCGCCCGTTCATAAAACTTCTGCTTTCCCATCTCCTACTACTTTTCGTTGCATCGCACTGTGTATGCTTTGAACTTGTCGAGATTCTTTGTTGCGACCAAACTTCCTGCCCAACATTTAAGAATTGGTAAACTCCAATATGCCTCTGCAGTTTCCAGTTCAAGATTATTTCTGCACACTTCGCATATCTGGGCTCGGTGTAAACAATGCTGGCAGGAACCCCATATAGTAGTTTATTGTTGGCAGCCTCTTACCAAGGCAACCTCGAAGCTTGGAAACACCAACAGTGCTAAGCGGAAACACCTCTACCGAAACATTTCGCGAGTGCTGGATCATGGCCTCCGAGATGGCGCACCGGCGGGTTTCTCCGGCGCGCAATCTCGGAGGCCATGGCTGGAGAGTGCTGGCTTTTGGCACCAACTACGGTACAAGCGTCCAAATGTAGCAACGTCAGGACTGGAACCACTCGCAACAATAGCGCTGCATTCGCACAGAGAAATTGTTCCACAGTGTTTCCTGGAGTGCGTCCGGGTACTACTGCCAAAAGAGCCTGGTGTCATGTATATGGGTCACCGGTGCAGAAGCTAAAATGTTCATTGTTAGGATTGTATTTATGTTTGTATTCATTCAGTCATTTATTTATATATGTGTTTATCGTCCTGCATGATTTCGCATTGCAGGCGGGAATGTGCAGATAGGACACATGAGTCTAACCTAAAAAAACGCTCTTAGTGTGTGTGTGTTTCCTGTGTGCATAAAATGACGTTCATGAACCTGCAAGCAGCCTTGTCTGTTCAGCGGTATTATGGAGGTTCCTAACCACAATAGTAGAACCTCAGTGTTTTTATTACCATGGCGTCCGCGACAAGACTAGGCTCATGCAGCGTTCAGTTGCTCTAAGGAAGCATAGATTTAAAAGATTTAGTACGCGCTGGGCAGAACGTGGGCTTAGCGGGAGGCGCACTTCGGAAGTGGGCGCAAGTCGCGAATCAAGGGTTCGGGTGGACGCGTGGAGCCGGCTGCCGTCAGCAATCGTCCCTTGACACTGCAAGTGTGCCCCCGCGATTTTATGCCCGTGTTTGATGAAAAACGAGACGATCGTGATGGCTACTTCACGATCGTCTTCACGAGCTAAGTGGGCCACCGCATTAAGTATGCTTCTGGTGGGCGAGGCACTGAACGTGTTTGCACGGCTATCGCCCTCGTACTCGTTATATTACGGTAAGGCAAAAGAAGATTTGTTGCGGCGTTTTCTTACGATGGCAGATAGCTGCCGTGAGAACTTCCGTTCATGCAAGGCCGAGTACCTCAAAACGGGCAGCCACTTTGCTGTTCTATTCTAGGCAGTCATAACAATCACCTATTTATTTTGAAAACCGTGCAGGCACAAAATTGCTGGCATGGTAAGCAAGACTACGTTTAGTCAAACGAACATGACATGAGTGTCCACTGAGGTCATGTTCCAGCGCAATTCTTCGTTTCACATTTGTGCACAGGTAATCTTCTGTTAAGTTCAAATAATCCAACAGCATGGTTTTCTACTACTTGATGGGGAAATATCTCAAAGGTTGTTACATATCTCCAGCGGGATGTACATGTCACATCTTTCGGGGCTAACGGTATTGCCAATGGCTTTTATTAAGGGGAGCTGATGCAGCAGTGGATCATTTTCTAAAGTTTTACTATGCATCAAGCTTAACAAATGTCACAGCCAGAATTAATTTTGTGCAGTTCACCAGCTACAATTAGCAAGCAAAACTTTTTAACGGTAAAGTAATTACACAGAAGTCATTAATAATATGTTGTTGATTGTCACTTCTCTCCAATTCCATTAAACAGAAATAATGCTTTGCATATATTTTCATAAGAGGTATCTTGCAGCTCTTGGAAGATGAACGTGAGAATCTGTTAGTGAACACAACAAAAATTCCTTAAATCAAACATTAATTCGGCTCATGTCTCATCAGTGATGTTCCGTCCTGGACAGAAGAATTCCCTTTCCGAGGCCCGAAAATTCCCTATTTCCGGCATTTTCCCCCCGCATAGATCGCCAAAAATCCCCGCATATTTCCCTGCACAAAAAAAGTTTATATATATATACATATATATATATATATATATATATATATATATATATATATATAGTGTTCGACGTGTTTCCGGCTCTGGTAGGTAGCAGCACCATGGCGTTTTAGCGCAGCGTAGGAAATATCCGCTTTTTCGTTCATACCGTCGCATGGTCAGCGCAGCGTAATGAACTGTGCGGTGTTTAGCATTACGTATCTATGCATTTTCTAAATAAACGCACACACTGCCGAATAAGCACGTATTGATATTGCGCCTCAAATATGAGTAATATTTGCTTTTTGATTGACAATGTTCATAAGTATGAACAGATCCACCAGATCAAGATGGGTGGGCTTTGAGCACGGGCTTAATATTTCGCCGGGCAGCTGCATCGCACCCCACACAAACCAACAGTCAGTCAAATCAATGTCATCAATGTTTCTGCGTTGAATTATCCCAAGAAAGACTATGGTCTTTAAAAACGAACCTTAGAGGCTGTGGTTTCGCGCGCTACATGCGCCAGAAACGATTGCGACATGCGAAAGCCTCATGTTTACAGTTTTTTCATCGTAATAAAAAAAAAAAATTCGCCGCCCCTCACAATTCCCTGCAATATCGCGAAGATTCCCTTTTTCCCTTTCGTCCAAAATGACTGTCGAAAATTCCCTGAAAAAGGGAAAATTCCCTGCACGGAACATCACTGTGTCTCATGTCGGCCCACAATATGTTGAAAGCTACTAAAGAAGTTCACATTGTTGCATCAGTAAATACTTCTGCTACGTTTCCTTCAGCCTAGTAGGTGCAGTTATGATTTCTTATGGAATTCCATTTCTTAAAAGTGCAACATGCGAGTTCTCACACTAATTTTTATCCAAATATGCTTTGCAGAATGGTCTTTCAAAGTGTGGCCTGCCAGCAACACAGTAGAGATAAAAAGACTGATCGTCGCAATGCTAGATGTATGGCGAGTCTGGACATCAAAATCAGGAAGATGACCTGAGGCACCGAGCAGAAGGATGCGTTCCTGCGCAAAGACGTATCATACACACAGATTCCAAGCACATGCATAGAACCCAGTCAATCAATCAATCAGTTTAGTATCATGATAGAAAAGGATGTTACAGACAGACAGACAGACAATTAACTTTATTGTGGTCCTGAGGGGCGACTCGGAAGCCCCCTTAAGGGGCAGGAGCCGCCTCCGGCAGCTCCCACGTCGGGACGGGCAGGCCGTGCCTGACCACCGCTTCGCGGGCCCTCTGGACGGCCCGTAGCTGAGCGGCGAGGTCGGAGCTCTTGATCGCCTCCTCCCTCTCTGCTTCCGTGGTGAGACGATCGTTGTGCCGTAACGAGGGACACCGCCAGAGCATGTGCTCTAAAGTGCAGAAGGGGTCTCCGCAATCCGGACAATCGGGCTCGTAGGAGTCCGCGTACCTGCTGACTTTGGCTAGGCTGGGATAGGACCCAGTTTGTAACATGCGAAGGGTGGAAGACTGCGGCTTGGAAAGCTTAGGGTGAGGCGGGGGGATAGACCCTCCTGCTGAGCTTATAGTGCTTCGTGATCTCGTTAAATGTGTGAAGGGGAGTCCTTGTGGAGCCCCGCTTCCGCACCCGCGACCACCGTTTCCCCGGCGCGGTGGGTAAGTTCGCGCGCACGGGTGTGGGCCAGCTCGTTGGCGTTGGGAACGACGGGGAGACCCTACGCCCCATGTGGGCGGGGAACCAAGTGATGACATGGGGGCCGATGCTCCTGCCGCAAAGCAGGGAGGCCGCCTCCGCCGAGACCGAACTCGAGGCGAAGGCCCTGACCGCCGCCCGGGAATCCGTAAAGATTTGTGGTCTGCTCCTGTCCTGGAGGGCGAGGGCCACCGCCACCTGCTCCGCCAGTGCTGGAGACGAGCCCCGCACCGACGCAGCGTTAAGGAGGTTGCCCCTGTAATCTACCACGGCCGCCACGAAACGGTCGGACGAACCGTATTGGGCGGCGTCGACGAACGTGACCGATTGCGGATCACCGGCGACGGATTTGAGAAGCGCGGCAGCCCTGGCTCTTCGTCTGCCAACATTGTGTTGTGAATGCACGTTGTGCGGGATTGGCGAGAGCATGATCGCCTCCCGCGTCTGCGCATCGAGTGCACACCGCCTTTCTCTGATGGCAGTGGGATTGCAGCCGAGGGCCACCAGGACCCGCCTCCCCGCAGGCGAGGAAGAGAGCCTGGCGACCTGGGCCGTCTGCTCTGCCTCGACAACCTCGTCGAGGGTGTTGTGGACTCCCAGCTGCATAAGCCTCTCCGTGCTGGCGCCCATGGGGATGCCGAGCACATTTTTGATGCTCTTACGCATCAGCGCTTCGAGCTTTGCCCTCTCGTATCCGTGCCAGCGATGCGCGGCGGCCACGTACGTGATATGGCTAATTAGGAAGGCGTAGTACAACCTGAGAAGGTTTTCCTCCCCCAGCCCTCCGCGGCTGTTGGATACCCCTAGTGATGAGCCTCACCATGTTGTCCGTTTTGGTGGCGATACGAGCGATCGTTTGTCCGTTACAACCGTTTGCCTCGATCAGCATACCGAGTACGCGGATGACCTCAACTCTTGGAATGACCTGCCCGACGGCCGTGTGGATGGAGATGTCGACCTCTTCGAGAGGGACCTGTCCTTTGGGGATGCGCCCCCTCCTGGTAAGGCGATACAAAAGGAGTTCGGACTTGGACGAGGATAGCCGGAGCCCCGTGCCCTCTAAGAATTCCTCCGTGCAGCTCAATGCCGCCTGCAGGAGTTCCTCGACTCTACCTTCACTGCCTCCGTCGCACCACACCGTGATGTCATCGGCGTAGATAGTGTGATTAACGCCGTCGACTTTAGAGAGACAGGAGGAGAGGCCGCGCATGGCGACGTTCAAGAGAAGCAACGGTACCCTAAACGGCCAAGGACACGCCCGAGCAAATCACCACACCAAGATCTGATGTGACCGAGACTATACTGGACGCGACATATGCAGACAAGTTGGCCCATATCCCTCCTCTGCCACCAACGTCCTGGGAGGCCAACGCCCAAGCTGGGACTGAGGTGGCAGTGGGCTAACTACGGTGCCCACGATGCATCGTACACCAACGTGATCACAGGCCAGCTCCAGGTGCACGAGCCGCACCGGCACATCGCGAAAGGCTGTGGCATCACAAGGCACTTAAACAGCACCGGCCGAGGGAGCGTGAACTGTGGTGGGCTTGTGGCCCCCTGTCTTCCCGTTCAAGCGCGGATACCAGCGTGGCAGTATACGGTTCTACGCCACAGCCCAAGCCGTGCCAGAGGGTTCGCGCTTTCTCTTGCTGCCCTTCTGCTTCGAAAAGCAGAACTGTTTCACTGAGGCCGCCATTTACATCATGAGTTTTCTTCAGCGGACGCTTTACGACTTCTTTGGCACGTGAAACCCCAGATATATTATTATCAGTAATTTATGCGCACTGTACTCTGACCAATCACTGAATTTTCTAATTAAATTTCCGGAGATACTTCCCTCAATACTGCCACAACATCTTGCCCAGCGGGCGCTGTGCCGTCAGCGCGTGGGGAGCCATCAGCAAGGATGCACTCGGTCAACTTGTCCGAACTGATGGGTCCTTCACGGCACCACCTTACTGTAGATTGCTGCAGGAAGTGCTGGTTCCTTACGCCCTGGAGGGACCACTCCAAGATGGCTGCTACCAGCTGCGGCATGACAAAGTCCAGTCTACATAGCCCGCACTGTGGTCGCTGTACTCAAGGACCTTGCCGTCCACATTCTGCCTTGGCCCTCGGCGCCGACCTCAACCGAAATGTATATATGTGGGGCTGCATGAAGAGCCGCCTGTCTGCGGGACGGTTCTCAATGGCGACGTCCGACGCACTTTGGCAAGCAGTAAGCGAGGAATGGGAGCGCCTGCGCCTTTCACCTACACAGACGTTTCATACTTTGTTTAGATATAATTGCCAGCTTATGACCCATTTGCCGCAATTCTCAGTTCACAGCGCTGAAACATGGTGTCATATCCATTAGCGACTGCGTTATTAATGGGGTGTATGTTGCAGTTAATGGTTCATGTTCAGAAACATCGTCAAAAATAACCTTTGGTTTATTCGAACTAGAACCTTCCTAATAACAATCTATTTTGTTTATTTCAACAGAGCTGCGACAGAGAAATAGCAACAGATTTTCTTCGCTGGATTCTCTAAGTGACCTCAGTCAAATGAAGTGCAACACGCATTTGAAGCAGGCACTGTGTCACAGTGGCTCCAACTAGTGTAGAGTGCCTACAACAGCCAGTGTCTGCAGAGCAAGTTGCACCATGGCTTGACTACAAACTTTCAGCATTTTTGATAGTATAGCTCCAACTGTACCGCACACAGCCCATGGGTTTGCATTTTAATGACAAAATAGAAAAGCAGATTCGCTTTACCTCGACCTAACGTAAACCTCTAGGCGTATTATAAGATATGGCAAAGCCCAGTTTGCCCGAACAGAAAGAAATCGTCGACATTCTGCGCAGTGCGAACATTAAAGGGCCCTATACGGGATTTGACATTTATCTTTATACAGGAGTCGTATTCATTTTCGCACCGGCACACCATGGCTCTCAAAACGCCACCCACTTAAGCCTGACACACTCCCTGAAGAACCTGCACACCATACATCGCCTTCTTGAACGCTGTTGAAGCGATATTTTAAGAATGCAAGTCTCACGCTAGTGCTCTCCTGTGCGAGCGCGGCGAAGAAGTGCTGACGGCTCAACCGGAAATTACGAACAGCATCGACGGAGCATGCTGATCGAGGCGACCGTACGCACCTTGGAGCAAGTGCAACGCGTGGAATACACGCCATCTGGTAACCACGCTTTTTCTTTCCTATATGCCGCGCTGAAGTGTTCCCACGTGTGAAGGGCAGGCTTCGTTGATGAAAAAGATCGTCTCCGTCAGTGCTGCTTATCTCACAAGTTTTGATAGATCAACGAATGTATTCATTGGAAAACTTCTATAGCAAAGAGCGATGCATTTGTTCACTTCTCTTACAGCAGTCCCAATACACGGAAATTACAGGTTCTGGTGAGCGCACGCTAGAAGGGCTCATTACATCCAGATTATAAAATAAACAGGTATGCTTCCAAGCCAGTTCCCCTTGATATTCATGCCAATAGGCGAGGGAATCACGCAATTTCTGACGTAAAGCACACGAAGCCGCGTAACTCACACTTCATCTTAAGTACGCGACATACGTTCCATCGCACAGCACTTGTGATTTCCTTTAGTTGAATATCCATGTCGGCAAAGCTGGAAATGACTCATTGCCGCGGAGTAGGTTCCGCTATGTTACGTGCCTCGATTTTCGTTGATGTATGACGTCCGCGATACAAGCAGTATTGAACAGCTCCTTCAAAGCCTGTTTGTTTGATACCTACATCAATATGCTACGGAATCATGTTTCCCGGGTATTTTCGTCGTGTGTGTGCAGGACATGGCTGGATGTGCTGAGTTTTACGCCGAGGTAACCGTACTCTCTTCCCTGGTATACGCCCACCCCCCAGGCAGTCACACTACCGCAGGTGTGCCTTAAGATCACCGCAACAACAGGTTTCATGGGACAACACAGTCATTTTTTTAAATTCTCGGTGTGCCCACTGGAAACTAATGGGCACTGAGAGACACAAACTAAGTTGTTGTGAAACATGTGAAAAAAATACCACGAAGAACGATTCGGTTTTCGTGTACTATGTTCACGGCCAACCCCGCACTTCCTTGAGGCGTGGCACCACTACTGCGAAGTAGCCTTGATTTTTTTGTATCCGAAGCTACACTAATGTATCAGGTGCTCGCCCCCATTCGCCCTCCCACCAAGAAGAATTCGGCGCAATAAACATCCACGAAATGCCGTATGTTCTGAGGCGGCCAGTGATTTCCTCTTCAGAGACGCTTTGGTGTAGGCGGCTTAAGCCCTAAGGGCCTAAACGCATGCACGCGATTTTCGAGCGACAGCGACAAGCGACAGCGACAAATGAGCTCCGTCGCGCTGTCGCGTCGCGACGGCTGCAACCACATGTTCGCGACAAAGTGCCATTGTTGCTAGATTGAAAACTATCGCGTGCATGGCGATAAATTGCGAAAAAGAAGTTTAAAAGTAGACCGATGACAACATGCCAAATTTATTACTGTCTTGTGTGGCATAAGGAAGCCATAAAAGCGTGTCGCGACTTTCTTTTTTCGCAATCTCTCGTTTAACCGCGACAGGGTGCCCAGGAGCGCACGCTACGACGGCTACGACGCACTTTACATGACGATTTGACATTGCAGCAAGCTACCACCGAAGCATCAAAACAAGCGGTCGATAACAAGATTAACGACAAAATACGGCCGCTACCTCACTCTGCGCGTGAGATGTGGCTGTAAAGAAGGTAGTCTGTACCTTGCAGTCCTTCAAGCACGCACGGTAAGAAGCATCGAGAGCAAATTGCAACCGAAGCGAGGATCGGGGTTGGCGCCATGTTGCCGGAAATCGTCACGCTCGCTTCCGGGCGACAAGCGATCTTTTCTAGTTTTCCAGAAACGCGCGACGCGACAAGCGACAGCGACGGATGGGCCTCGGCGACAGCAAATCCTGTCGCTCGTCGCTGTCGCTCGAAAATCGCGTGCATGCGGTTGGGGCTTAACCGCATGCACGCGATTTTCGAGCGACAGCGACAAGCGACAGCGACAAATGAGCTCCGTCGCGCTGTCGCGTCGCGACGGCTGCAACCACGCGTTGGCGACAAAGTGCCATTCTTGCTAGATTGAAAACTATCGAGGGCATGCCGATAAATTGTGAAAAGAAGTTTAAAAGTTGACCGATGACAACATGCCACATTTATTACTCTCTTGTGTGGCATAAGGAAGCCGTAAACGCGTTTCGTGACTTTCTTCTTTCGCGAAATCTCGTTTAATCGCGACAGGGTGCCCAGAAGCGTACGCTACGACGGCTACGACGCACTTTACATGACGATTTGACATTGCAGTAAGCTACCGTCATTGCAGCAAGCTACCACTGAAACATCAAAACAAGCGGTCGATAACAAGATTAACGACAAAATACGGCCGCTGCTTCACCTTGCGCGTGAGATGTGGCTGTAAAGAAGGTAGTCTGTACCTTGCAGTCTTTCAAGTACGCACGGTAAGAAGCATCGAGAGCAAATTGCAACCGAAGCGAGGATCGGGGGCGGCGCTATGTTGCCGGAAATCGTCACGCTCGCTTCCGGGCGACAAGCGATCGTTTCTAGTTTTCCAGAAACGCGCGACGCGACAAGCGACAGCGACGGATGGGCCTCGGCGACAGCAAATCCTGCCGCTCGTCGCTGTCGCTCGAAAATCGCGTGCATGCGGTTAGGGCCTTATGTCTCCCAATACCTTGCGCAAGGTTTTTGCGTTGTCAGAGTACATCACGCTGGGTAGTCCTCTTTGAGCTGTAAATTACTGCAGGCACAGCAGGAAAAGCCTCGGATGTCAATTTCGAAAGGACCTCGAGGTGTGCCACTCTAGATACGAAACACGTAAAAAGTGCAACGTAACATTTCGTGTCGCCTGTCTCCGTACGTGCATAGAGGGGCCCGGCGAAGTGAACTTATGCAAAATCGACAGGATTCGTCGATGAAACTCTTAAGTGCAGAACACAACTGCAAGTTTTAATAGTCACATTTATTTCTTCAGCAGTGATGATATTGTACATTAGAAGGTACGCGCGATTCTTGCCATAGTGATGGGCAAGCTGGATCGGTACGATAATAGCAAGCGTGCTAGACCCTTGCTAAACTAATACCAAAGCTATCTTGACACATTTAACTTGTCAAAGCACCGACGCTTCATGCAAAGCGTAACACCACACTTTTCACACAACCATTTTTTTTTAATTTTATGAGAGATAGTGACCGGAACCACTTTTCAAGCGTCTTGTGAAAATGTCCGGATGAATGGAGGGTAATAGCAGGCACATTGGACGCTGGCGACCGCTTGATAGTTATGTTGGGCATAATAAGGCGCAGGTAGTGTATTGCTATCATGCGCATAAATGACAGCAGTCAACGAATAGCCTGCTAACCTCCCGCAGGTTAGCAGATCCTGTTTCGATGAGTGCAGCAGCGTTAATCTGCGTAAGTAGAGTCTATATGCGAAATTAGCAGTATCATGCTGCAACCTACGGTGTCGAAAATGCTAATGTACGCTAATTGCCAAATGTATTTTTTATTCCCGAAAAATGAAGTGTACTTTGTAAAGTACGCTAGGCGCTAATGGGTTCATGGGAAATACACATGATTTCGCAGTGAACAACGTCGGCTTCTCAGGACGTGACATGACGCAGATGCTCCGTATGCCGCTGGGCTAGCATTACAGATGACGTGTGCTTAAAGCAAGCTGAAAAAAATTACACCATCTCCCGCTAAAGGGAACCATGTGTAGATGTGAAGCAGCGGGCGCTAACGCTTACACTGGCGGCGGCGTTGACGCTGGCGCTCATCGCAGCGTTGCGCAGGAGAGAAAACTGGGGAGGCGCAAAGCAGGCAGTGATGGAGCAGTGTTTCCTACTGGAACATGCCAATCGCTGCTAATGGGCAATGAGAGACAGAAGACTCCGACTGGACACAGAGACCCGCACTCCGCTTTTAGTTAACGCGCACGCTGCGAATTTTTATTGTTCAACAACGCACAGGAGAAATCTTCCACCGGCACCACCTTGGAGGTCAAGATCCATTGCCATATATACGGGATGGCCAGTGAACGGTTGTGCAGCGCGAGCAGTCGGTTTTTTCAACCAAGAAACTCGCTAGCAGACGCTGCCTGCGTCGGCGTCGCGAGGCGAGAGAGGGGGAAGCGGAGGAGAGGACAGAGAGGGGGTGACACGCATGCGCAGTGGGAGTGTGAACGCCGTGGGCAGGGATGCGTAGAGGAGAGAGGGGGGGAGCGTAGGAGAGGAGAGAGAGGGGGGGACGCGCATGCGCAGGGGGAGTTAGACGCCGCGGGCAGGGGATGGAGAGAGGGGGGGGAGTGTAAGAGGGGGAGAGAGGAAGGGAGGCGCATGCGCAGTGAGGGTGTGGTGACCGTGGGGAGGGATGCCTAGAGGAGAGAAAGGGGGGGAGAGGAGGTTTTTTTTTATTTTTATTTTTGCTTTAACTGTTTGCGCATGCGCAGTAAGGGTGGGCACGCGGCACACCACCACCACCACCACCACCACCGGATTAAGCTTCGCCATAAGATGCTTCACATCTAAAACAGCCATTTCGTGACTAGTACTCTCGCTGACTTTCAAGAGTTCCCACCGAATTTGCTGAGTTCATTGTCGACTTGCGCTGTGTCATGCCTGCCGATTTCATTATTGTTATCAGTCGTCGGTAAAGCTTAGCGGTCTCTTCTTCTATGTCGCGCCGGTAAGCAAATGGTCTACGTAAAATGACTCGGCAAGTGTTTGTGCTATTAGTGCCATGGCAGCTGGTGCTCCTTTCTGGTGGTAGAAAAGAGTAGCTGTAAGGAAGAATTCGCAATGCCCATAGACTGTCGCGCCGCCGAGCGGAATTCAGGATTGTCCTCTCATGGAGGGTCAGTATGACAGCGCTACGCAATCGCTCCCTTGTTCGGCTCTGCTAGCCTCAATGTTAGCGTGTTAGCAAGAAACGAACACTACGGCGTTGCATGTTCCCTGCATCATTAAACAAACCGGGCCCTCCATCATCATCATCATCATCATCATCATCATCAGCCTGTCTACGCCCACTGCAGGGCAAAGGCCTCTCCCATGTTTCGCCAATCAACCCGGTCCTGAGCTTTCTGCTGCCACGTTATACCTGCAAACTTCTTAATTTGATCGACCCACCTAATTTTCTGTCTCCCCCTCAGGCGTTTGCCATCTCTTGGAATCCAGTCAGTTACCCTTAATGACCAGCGGTTATCCTGCCGACGTGCTACGTGCCCGGCCCTCCGTGACACGATAAATGAGCTGCTCCTTTCTTGCGAGACGCGAAATCTTCGTGGAAATACGTGGCAACACACGCCTTCAATGATAGCCCACAGCGTACTCATAACAGTTTCGCGAGGTTTTCTGTAGCCACGTAGGTCAGTTAAATGTTATCGTCTGACCTCTTCAGCTGAAACTCACCTTGTTTTACGTGCATATAGCATTCGTCAGTGCTTTTGTACCGCACGAATCCCATAAACTACGACGCGGAAAGTCGAGCAGACTCGCGAGTTGCTCTTCTATAACTGAGCAATCTCAAATTTGCCAGCGCTGCTGGCGCTGCTCCCTGCTGCGCCGCTTGTGTTTCTGTGTTTGTTCATAGGTGCCAGAACACACTACAAGCAATATGCTTGTTGACGAGCTAGGTGACGCGTGAATCGGAGTGGTCGAAGTCGCTGGCGGAGGAAATTCTTCAGATTGCTTTCTGCAGTGGTGTTGAAAGAAGCCGTCTTGACGACGAGGTTTTTTCACTGGATGTTAGGCTGTGAAAGCCCCATGAGTGACAGCGGCGATGAGAGATCATCTCCTAACTCGCGAGTTGCAGCTCACGTCCCCTCGTGTATTAGTTTAATCACGCTCGTAAGTCCCTTTGATTGTATTTGATGTATAATATCCTTGAGCGACATCAAAAATAAAAACATAGTTTTTCTTGTGCACTATGTAGCGCAATTATTGTGGATAATATGGAGCGCCGCATGCCGCCAACACGATCTAGCTGGACTAGCGAAGCGCTATGGTTAGAGCGATGACGCGTGCAGTCATGGCCACAATTCACGCCTCTCGGCTTTCTCCTGTACTTCACCGGTACCTTCCGATCGGCATAGTTCTTCGACGCATTTTCGCAACGTCGAAGAATTCGTCGTTGCGAAAAGCATACGTGCGTGTTCTTTTCGATATTCACGTTTCGATCGTGCTGATCGAACCTGCAGCATTCGAGTGCAGTGAACTGCGCACGGCTTGAGTTTGAGCATGGCTGTGCCACAAGGGCTACTGAATAGGATGTTAAATGCTTGTGTTCCGTTGAAGAAGCAACTCCGCGTTCCTGACTGCGCCAGTAATGAAGACGGCGTATGTTTGCAAACCATCACCACGTTAAACATTCGGCCCCGTGCAGCAGCGATGACGCTACTCGCTAGCGGCCTACCACTTCGGCGAATCCGTCAGGCAGGCTTCATACACAGTATCTCGGAGTGCCGTTCAGGTCGTACGTCAATTCTAGTGAATGAAGTTTTCTGCAGCACCCACAGCATTTCGCAAGGGATCGCTTATGGACGGTAGCGGAACTGAAATATAATATTTTACAACGCAGCAAATAATTAGGTGGCGAGCTTCCGTGGTTTGCGAAAGTATTTCGGTATCGCTACCATTTCAGTGCAGCTCATGACTTAATCCGGTGAAAGTGGCACGGGCCGTACGTCCGCACGTCCTATCTGTCCCTATGCTAACAAACGGGCTGACCCTCCTTCGGGCGCCATCTTCAATCGTACAGCGCGCCACCTATAGTTCGTGGGCATTGCGAATAGGCTTCATGTGGCTCCCAACGGCGCTCCTGTTATTCTCCACTCTCGCAGCTTAGCTTTGGATTACGCTTCTGCAAACCAAAGAAAGCGGAAAGCGTGTGTCTTCCTCCCGTATCGCAATCTGAAGGAATGTCTTTTTTATGTCTGTCACCATTGCCACCTGGGGCATTCTGAAACATAGCAGTTTTGGCGAGGTCTTGATACAAGTTGTGACTTTTTCATGGTAGTCCTTAAGCGACTTGCCCGCTTTGGCATGTGACGCAGCGTCCAACGCCACTTGACGTTTCGTCGTCAGTGTTGAGGTATGACTTCCTTGTGTGACTTTTGGTATAACTTCCGTCACGTCGGTAGGTAAGGCATCACTGGTGACTTCAGCGTGTCCTGCTTGCAAATACTTTCTCCTACGGTGCGATCATACGTTTGGAGCAGTCCTTTCATGGTGGTGACGCGGCTGTCAAGCTTTCCCAGTCGCATAACGGTACATTGCTTGTTGCTTGTAAGCTTGAATTCATTCTTCCAAGAGAGCGAACGGCACGCTCGAGCGATGTAGCAGACGACGTAAAGGATCTCTCGTGTGTCCGTGTAAAGGATCTCTCGTGTGTCCTTTGATGCGCGGCCGCGCCGGCACACTGGCGCTGCGCGGAGCGCGGGCACGATGAGCCGCGTTCACCCTAACAGCGAACGGCACTGTACGTTATAGACGTCGCTGGAGTCACTGTTCATGCGGCACGAAGTGTGCCATAAGGGCGAGAAACGCCAAGAGAGAACAATGCTCTCGCTTACTTTTTGTATGTTCAGAGGCTGGTCAAGGGCCCGTCAAGGTGAACAGTCCAGCATAATTTTGTCGCAGATCTCTGTTTTTGTCACGTTCACACGGTAATACACGCCGTGCATCAGAATTAGAAACTTGCGCACAGCATCAGTACAGGTGGCGAGCAACGTGAGCAGCGTGCTAGTTGCGCATTTCCCAACGGGCATGTGAATCCGCCACAGCCCAATTCTGCTGGTGAGAGAAACAGGCGTGCGCTCATCGGCTGATATGACAGAACTTTGGAACTAGTGTGTTCGATCTGCAAATAAATCGAAAAATGGTTACTCAAAGTGTCAATACAGAATTTTAAAGAAGCCAGAAAGCAGCCTTGGCGCGAACGTGTAATTTTCGTCGCCAGACGGGGTCGGAAGGTAACCAATGAGGCGTAAAGGCACCAACGGCAACCCTGGCTGGCTGAGCGCGTTCTTCCGAAGCTTCTGGAGCACGCCGCTGTCGGCCGTCGCTCGACAGTTTCGCTACCCAAGTTCCATCATACGTCGCGACGTGAAAAAGTGTTCGCAACATCCGTATTTAGACCCATTGTACACCATTAAATGCGGCCGGGTGACCCACTGAGAGAGTCACCGAGCCTCTCTTAAAGAGAGTCGTATACGTGGCAAATCAGAACTCTCCGAAAAGAGCTGTTTCTGGCATTTACATGAACCAACAGCCCCATTGCGCACCTTTCGCAATTCTTCAGAGTGTTTCTCTCCAACGCTTTCTTAGTAATGCTGTGTGTTCAGTGAAATCTTGATGCAAAAGAAAAACGCCTGAAAATGTCCCTTGCCTTTTTTCGCATGCTAAGAGAGAAGCCTTTCCAGCAGCAGCATTTTTCCTTTGTGGAAAGGCGCTTATTTTTCTTCAAGTTTTCCATTTTGGCAAGAAGCTTGTCTATTGCGGAGCTGTCCTTCCTGGTGGCTCTCCGAGCCTCTCTGCTAAACCGCCATTGTTCGGAGTCGGTCGGTTCGGTCAATTCAGGGGAGGGGGAATTCTACCCCCCCCTCCCTCCCCACTACGCCGGTCCCTGCAGTTAAATGTTGTGTTATATCTTACAAGCTTGGTTCATGAAAAATTGTAAAAACTGTAGAGGACGACGGGGTAGCCGATTTTAAATCGTGCACGCAGAAAACCAGTTGTGCGGGTTGTGAAACTATCTTGAGGCGTAGCACATTAGGCTTACCTGGAGGTGTTTTGCATATAGAAGAGGAAGATCAAAAAGAGTCACGAAAAAAATTGTTGTAGGGCCGAAAGGCGGCCGAGTTTCTGCGCTGCCCAACGAAGAAAAACATTGCTGCCAATGAGTGAGGGTCGATAAGGTAACCTGCGGTATTTGTAGTTTCGGGTTGGCTGTTGGGCACAGGCAACGCTGCATTTGTAATGCAATGTGGTATACGCAACCAACAATGCTTGCTCAGGTTAATTAAACAAATTTGTGCTGCGTCTACTTTTGCAGTGAACAGGATTGGACTTTCGTGTCCTTAACCATTTGAGGCGCCAGCTATGTGGAGCCTCAAAGGGAATGTGGCAGATCAATGCAACGCCCTTTAAAGACACTCATTAGTCTGTTGCAACCGAAATTATGTAATTATATGTTAATGTA